>CM072820.1:49359271-49551226 GCA_036937905.1 Salvia rosmarinus | reverse complement strand
GAGTTTGAATGATGCCAACGCTAACGGCCAAGACGATGCCCACCAAGAAGCTACCACTCGCACGGATCCGATATGAAAGATATGGGCGCTGGAACAAATGATGGACTTGATGTTCTATACCAAGAAGAATGTCGTTGCGTCGCCGCTCACACCACCCACAACACGGACGAGTACCTACAATGGCTGAAGAAGAAGAAGTTGAATGCCTTGGGCATGTCAACAACGGTGGCGGAGGAACGCCAAGGTCGTTTCGCCAATTCGCATAATCCATCGTGGAAAATCATGAGAACTTGAGGTACGGAGGCACACATTATCAAGCACCTCGCGTAATCCACCAAGCTCGACCATCTTTAATGATAAGGCACAATCAAGGAGCTACCCAAGGAAGAAAAGACCTCAAGTTCAAAAAAAGATGCTTGAGTCCCGCAATCGGCTTACCCATCAACACCTTGACGCAAGAGATATCAAAGCTCAACTGTAACAAGTGACGCCCCCGCTCAAGTGCAACCAACCCAATGCACACGCCAACCAATCAACTTGAGGAGCGAAGAAATTGCCGTGGAGTGAGTCTACCATGAGCCACGAGATTAAGACATAACCGAGTAAGTCGACTTGGTCAAGGAACCCAACCTGAAAGGGCGTCCTTCGCCAAGGTAGCGCATAGACGGAGATCAAGATCACCTCCCGTAGGTTGGCAAGTGAACAAAGAAGCCAAGAGAGAACGAATGATCAAGATCTTTAAAAGGTAGAGATCAACATACCTTGATCAGCGTCAATCGATGTCGAGGTGCGCCAAGTTCCTCAAAGAACTCACTGACCAAGAGACAAGTACACTGACGACGTTAAGTTCCAAACGGGGAGAACTTCACCGTTTGCCGAGACCTCCCAATCAAGTGTACCGATCCCTAATGTTCTATATTCGGTGATCGACAACGAGGATAGACTCGTTATGTCGATCTCGGGCATCAATCAACGCTAGCCCCTATCTATCTATCAAGAGTTGAAACCGGACCACTCCACCATCTTGCAGCCTGAGATTCAACCAAGCGCATGTTAATGTCTATCCAAGGGATCGCTGAGGCATTTCGCTGAAGGGTGCAAGACCTTATTTTCCCAACCGATTTCTATGTTCTAAATATGGGCGCACTGCATGCAAGTTGTAGCCCACCGCTAGCAAGGCTATTTCAAGACGGCTGAACTTTAATCGATCAGACATGGAAGTCACATGCACCACGAGGACGGTCACCTTTCGACATCTACAAGGCCGAGCACTCCGATTGACACCGAGATGGTGGACTTTGTCACCTCACCGTAGATGCGCGAGATACTCGCCAAAGTGAGGTCAAGGACGGACGAAAGAGTCATCCAAGGAACACCGAAATTTAGAGTATCTCACGGCGATAGGCCGAGGCAATCAAGTGCTGCAGGTGGTCCACCAGGTGGACGATCAACCAAGCTATCAATCACCGCTAGTCATGACAAGGAGAGAATGCAACCTTCCTGAAGAAAGCCCTAAGTACAAAACAAGCGCCCACCGCAATCTTGAAGTATATCTACTCCTGAGCCAACAGACGTCACAAGAATCATAAGCTTCGAAATGACGATCAAAGAAAGAAGAAGAGACGAGGGCCATCTGACGCAAGAAAAGAGGCCATCGGTCGACCTTAGTCCGACCCTCGCGGCATCAGCCCCACGCGTAACACTACATCTGCTCGAGGATCGAGCCATACCTCGCCAGACCTTCCGTAAGTCTCAACCCTAGATGGGAAGTTGTCAAGGTGAGATACTCAAACTCCTGAGTGGGCTCATTTACCCGCCCTCGACAATCCGTGGGTCACCGATCCACGCCGTACAGAAACCGCCACAGTGGTCGGAATGAAGCGCAGCGAACTGTCAGGATGAGACTCCGCATCAGCTGGGGTTTGCATCAGATTACGTAAAGCTCAACAAGCTGACCCGGAACGACCACTTCCCATTGCCGCTCATCGACCTGACGCTGAGAGACTCACGAATAGGTATTCTCGCCTTCGACGGCTACTCGTTATATGAAAATTTGTGTGCAATAGTAAGACGGATAAGATCACATTCACTCGCCTGTCAGCACATTGCATATCGTCATATCGCATTTCGTTATGCATGCCCGGACATTTCAAAGATGCATGATGAGTATATTTTCTGATTTGTCTTGAGCAACTGCATTGAGGTGTTCATGGATGATTTTATCTGCTTATGGCAAGCACGCTTGATCGCTGCTAACATCTCTGAGTTAGTTCTCGCAGGTACGTGGAGAGGCGTTCAGTCAATTACGAGAAATGTCACTTTATGGTCGAGAGGAATTGTCCTCGGGCATGTTATCTCGGAAGTGGCATTGAGGTAGACAAAGCCAAGGTGCAGATAATAGCAAGCCCTTTATCCCACCAACATCAGCGCCTTCGGGATTCCTTGCCACGCCGATTCTATCTGCTGGTTTGTCAAGGACTTCGCCAAGATAGCACAAACAAGAACCGTCCTCCGTAACGATGTAACGCGGGAGTTCGACGACGCATGTAAAGAAGCATTCCCGATATTCAAGAAGACTCTGTCACACGCCCATCATAAGGCCACCGAACCGGGCATGCCCTTTGAAGACGCGCACGCAGGGATACGCCTGCTATGCCGGTGCTTGGGCGAGAAATGGCAAGGAAAGCTTCATATCTACTATGCATCAAGACCCCACCGGCCGCTAGACACTACTACGACCTGACAGAGGAGCTTGCCGTGTGTGTTCTGTCGAGAAATTTCGCTCCTACCTTGGGAGCAAGACTGGTTTACACCGACCACACCGCCTTTAAATATCTCGCGGCAAAGCAGGACACAAGCCAAGACTTATACGGGCGGATACCTCCTCCGTGAGTCTCACGACGAGATCAAGGATAAGAGGATCTCAAAACCAAGTGGCCACCACTGAGCAGAATTATGTGAACGGCAAGGAGATCCAACCGAGCAACATTTCCAGCATCGAGGAGCTACTGAGATTTACGCCATGAGCGCGGGCACTCGACTGGTGAACTACATCCACAGAGTGTTGCCCGGGATGCCAACACACCAAAGGAACAAACTCAAGAAGGAGAGTTTACAACACGTATGGAGACCCATACTTGTGGAAGCAATGCTCGCTTGATCTTGAGAAGATGTGTTCCTAAGACGAGCAAAGAGCATCCTTGAGCACCGCCAGAGAAGGAGGCGAACATTTTGGGCACAAGAGAACGGGCAAAGAAGATCCTGATTCAGGGTTCTATCGCCCACTATCTTTAAGGTTAGCTACGAAAGTGCCGAGAATGTTGCAGTGCCAACGAGGGCAACGCCTCAAGAAGAAATGAGATGCCCTTGGTACCTATCCGTCAATAGAAATATTCGATACGGGCGTATGGATTTCTAGGCCCCTGCACAAACTCTGGAAAACCAATACATACCCTAGCAAAGGACTACGTGTCAAAACTGGTAGGCTCAAGGCAGCCAAGGCGACGCAAGGATCCAGCCATTTTTCTCAAATCAAATATCTTCACCGGTTCGCGCGCCAAGAGCCATAATCAATGATCGGGCACCCACTCTACAATGCCACCATTGGCGCTTACTCAAAAGAAAGATGCACCGATGTCCACCGATATCATCCTCAAGCCAAGCCAGTCAGCTCTCAAACCGCATTTAAAGACCATCTGAGTGAAGGCCTGGGAGAGAAGCAAGAAAGGGAGCACTCACCGACGACGCACTATGGGCATACACGGATCGCTTCAAAACACCATTCGAATGTCTCCTGTACCGTGTGGTGTTTCGCAGAGGTCACCAGCCACCGAGTTGAACACAAAGCGCATCGGGCAATCCGCAAGCTTAACTTTGACGACGAGGCAGAGGTAGTTAAGCTTAACATACAAGAGCTCGGCGAGATTCTGCCCAAGCCTGCAGACAATGCCGCTATATAAAGTGATAGGCCTCAAAGATCCCATGATCTTTTAATCAAAGAAAGAAATTCAAATGGACAAATGGTGCTACTCTATCAAAATAGGTTCCGCTATACCGCAAGCGACCACCAGGGACTACATCGCACGCCCAACATCCGAACGAGCCTGAGATAAGCAACATGGACGGCAAGAAAGTGTTCAAGGTAAACGGCGTAAGCTTAAACCTACCATGGGGACAACCGAAGGCTCAGAGAGTGGGATGTCGAAAAGACTGGGCTACCGAGGTTCCCAAGAGGATCCTCAAGACACTCGAAGCTCAAGAAGAGCCGAGCTAACGACGTCAAACAAGCCTACCCGGGAGGCAACCCTAAGATGGTATATTGACGCGACATTTCATTCCATTTTTTGTCAAGGGGTGGTCTCGATCACTTTAACACTTTGCTCGTGCAAGTGGTGAGCGGAAGCCCACCGTTATTTTGACTCGCTTCCTTTAGCGACTTATTCTTCCTCGAGGAGTGTATTTTCTTAAACCGCAGTCAAGAAGAAACCAAGGCGAGGCGAAATGAGGCATCGCAGATGGCAAGACAACTTGGCCAAGAACACGGGATACGAGGTAGCATCTGCCATTTCGGGTCGACGTAGAAACGCCCCACACGCCCGCCCGAACCCTATAACCGCCCCTCAAACCCAGCTCTAATTAACTACCCTCATTTCGCCTCACCCACGCTCAAAATTCAAACCACCCCACAAAAAACTTCCCCAAGCTACAGACACAAAAACCCTAACCCCCACCCATGGTGCACACACGTCAAAGAAGAAGTCCCTGTAACCAACCCCAAAGAAGATCAGAGCTCGTCGCATAAAGATGGAGAAGACACTGCTAAGCCCACCGAAGCGAAGCACATCGTCCGTGACAGAGCTCCCCCACCGAAGTTCATGGCAGAATAGAAGAGGGTCCGCCCTCCACGACATTCACGTGAGATGGCGCCGAGAAGAGCAGACCACCGAGAACACACCGAGTAAGAGCGGAGAAGGCACCGGAGAAAAGAAGCGAAGCCACCCTCTACCATAAAAGAAAACGGGAGACTCCTACAAACTCATCATCAAAGAAGACGACGCCGACCCCTCTCACATCGGTCTGCCGGCACAGTAAACCATGCCGGAGAGAACGAGGTTTCAGAGTGGTGAGCCCGGCGATGCCTTGAGTAGCGCAAGGACAGCGGGACGACCCGGTAAGAGATCGAGGATGAAGACGCCTTCCTCATCGTGGAGAACGGGCCGCGAAGAAGGCAAAGATGGCGACGCTGCTCACAAAGCGAGGGAAGTTCTACACGTGAACACCAAGGATCTAGTCAAACCAAGGAGATGGTTATGCCAAAAGCTGGTTGAATCAAGACCCCGAACAACCGGGAGTCAAGAGGCTGGGTCGAGAGGTTGTTTAACGGAATAGGACGGGGAAGTTTCGAATGGATACCACGGTGTACGCAACCGATGGTGAAGGAGTTTTACGGGATCTCGACATAGATCATGACAAAGGCCAAGAGGTATACGTACTTTCCTGAAATGGAGGAGTTTACAACTGACGAGCTCAACCAAGCCTCAACATGGTAACATTGATGGAAGCAGGGAGCCAGCCTGTGGAGCAAATAAGGTGGTACCCAATTTCACCGACGGAAATGGTCCGGATTTGGGAAACCGATCGGGAGCGACGACGACAATTCAAGTCGTATGACGCCAAGCGATGACACTCAATGACCTGGCCATGCAAGTATGCCAACGGATCCTCTCATATAATCTCTTTGTCAAGAAGGATAGCAACAGAACTCAGATCAAAGAGCGAGTTGTTCATCCTCCGGGCAATGCACGAAGGACGAGGTCAACTTCTCAGATCCTTCGCGATCTCGCACATGAAGAGCATAATGGGCAGTAAGAATGAGTACTCTCCTTGTGCCATTTGCCGACTAACTTTGCCAAAGAGAATGAGCTGCTTGACCCCGACTTTGCCATGACCCTCGAGAGAGGACACTTTCACCTAAAAGCATCAAGAAGATGCTCAGTGATTGTAGAGACGAGGACGGCAAGCTACCATCCAAGAAGAGCTGAGAAGCCTGCTGTGCCAAGCCCCTCGCCAAAAGCTAAGGCAAGGCCAGACCTTCAAGAACACCGAGCCGCCCAGGAGACACTCGCCGCCTTGTCGAATCACGTGAGACCTCGATCAAATCCGCACCGCCTGTACTGCATTCTTGCTTCCACCAAGGATCTGTACCCACCGCATCCCCTAAGCTATCCTCCCTTTTATTTTTGTTTTTTTTGTTTTTGTGTTTATGTTTTCTTGTTTTTCTGCTTTTGTTTTTGTGTTTGTTTGCAGTGTGTTTGCGTGTTTATGTTTTTCAAGACCATATCAGCCTAACACTTCGCCACGAGCAAAGTGTGCGAGTGTGGACGGCCCCTCGCTTTGTCATGGTTGTGTCGACCAAAGATGTCGAGACGAGTACGATAGTTATGATCTTCGCACAGCTTTGTAATACATGTTTAGCTTGTATCAATATGGTTAGTATGACTGAAAAGGGCATAACATGCACACCGTGAGAGATTGAGCCTCAGATATGCTAAATCATTGCAAGTATGAATTTATTCGTGTGATATTCGGATGCTCGACTTGGTTGTGCTAGAACTTGTCATTGCCTCGATCAAAGCCCAACCGCTATAGGTCCGAGTGCTCTAGATGATTTAGGCTCTTTTCATAGCCATGGTCAACAATGAAAATAAACCCGTATATATATGTCATTTGCTAGCCCTTCGAAAGTTGTTCGCTTTCTTTAAATTATTTTGTGCTCTTCCCCACCGGGATTGAGAGAGAAGAAAGCAAGGATATATGTATGTCTGGGTATCATTCGGCAAACACAACATTAGATGCCTTGCCTTCGCCAAGATAATGTGTTTAAATTCAAAATGTGTAGAAAAGAAAGAAAATGGTGGGAACAAAGTTTAAAAGTATAAAAAGAAAAAGAAGTTCCCCAAAATATAAAGTGTGCTCAAAGTCTGTAAGATCTCGCCAAGGAAATGAGAAACATTCTACCCAAGACCTAAGTCAAGACAACCTTACCAAGCTTAAATCCTTCCTACTTAGCCAAGAAGTCACTCAACACAACCCTAAAGACCTAAGGATAGAGAACTTGACCAAGGTATAGGTATAGATAGTAGACGGCAAAAGCCAATGACATTTCCTCGATCAAGTCATCATCGAGCACGAACACCCTAAACACGTAGAGTTTGAGTGCTTGAGAGAATTCCACAAACTTGCTTTGCCCCGATCTTGACTAACCTTGATGCATAGTCGTATTCATCGCCTACGCCCGATTATCTTGTCATGTTATCATCTTATCCTGCCGGTTTTGCAGGTATTATTCAGTGTTTGTTTTTTTTGGGCAAGGAATGCTTGCACGCTAAGGACAACCGTGGTCCAAGTGTGTGAGTGTGACGAGCCCATTTTCGTGCTCTTTTGGGTAGTCCTCGCCTCTAGAAAGAGTACATTTTGTGTGTGTTCTTTGCGTGTGTTTGTGTCCGGGAGACACGCTGATGTCAGGCAGGGGCGGACTTTGGGCAAGATCGTGCCACCTTCCATGAGAGAGGTAAAATCTCAAGACTATCTCGGCAAGGTACTGACATCTTGCCAAGACACTGACTGCATGGGAGCCGAGCTCGATCAAAGAGTCGACGTGAAGTCAAGAAGGTAATCGAGACGGCAAGAGAGGCTGAAAAGGACGGCGAGTGACGCAAAGGATGAGGGTAAAGTCGACGCAATGGGACACACGATTTGATCTCCGGGCAGACTTGCACGAAAGGAAAGATTCTGTCAAGGTCCTCTTCACCGCTTGATTTTTACCCTAAAGGAAAGTCAACTCAGCCTGAATGAGACAAACCTCGCCAGATCAAGCCGAGGAGCCTTGCCGGTGTCCAGATCGAAGCTGCCTTGTCGCCTCACCACCTTCCACCTCGAGATACGCACACCGATCAAGCCAAAGGGAACTACACTTAGGCTCCCAACATAACAACTCCATAACACATTATTCACAAGAGAGACACACATTCGTGGAGGGAGAGCATCGCCCGCATTTCTCTCAATTTCTCTTTATTTCTCTGCATTTCATGAGCGATCAGTAGGAAGAAACAAGTCCCACGGCAAACACTTTATTATTATATATTTGGTTATCTCGCTGAGCAACCGCCGCGTAGAATGCTTGATTTACGCTTGATTTTCTATTCAAGTATGGTTTCGATTATGTTCTTGTTTATCGCTTTTATGTTTATGTCGATTATGAGTGAGTAGCTCGATTCGGTTGGGCTCTTGGTGAAGCACGCTGAGTCAAGGTCATACAAGTCATGAGGTCTAAATGTCCTTAGAACCTGAGAGGGTGTTCCCCGAAGCTCTAGGCCTTTATACACATGTTATTCCTTTCTTGAGCGTTAACTCGTGTAGCCTTGGGGAGGGTAGTTACAAGCACAGCCGAGTAAGACATCGAGTGTCTCTTTATCCCGGAAGTGCTACCGGAGGGGTGATTGTAGCCGGCCTCGGGGGGCTACGAGCCACCCCTCGACCGGCCGTGGCTAGTTGGGTCGTTTAGTGAGTAAAGTCATGGGGCGACGAACCAATCTTGAGACCGCCTCGCGCGGGTAAGGCAAATTCACTTTGTTCTAAAATCTACGGCAAGTCTGGGCGGGGCCCGTGTACGTGACAACCTAAAAGGGCATCTATCCTTGGTACCTTTAACCACCTATATACCTTAACCACGACATACACTCTAGGTGAAAACCTCAACCTATGACCGACGCTCGACCAATATCTCAACGCATGAACCTCGCCTAACTTATTATTTAATCTCTTTACTCAGGTTTAAGTTTCAGTTTTACATTCGCTTAAGATCTATCTCTCAAGACATTTGTATCGAGATCGTCACCGATCGACACCCCGCCTCGGGCAACCTCCTACTCAACCCGTGACAACTCGAGTAACAACACAACCAGCTCTCTTCGGTTCAACCCCTTAACTCGCCATGTACCTAACTATATGTTCAAGTTGGAGGAGATTATAAATGTATCTCGACGAGTCTCTGGACTCTAACGACGGGTAAACCGAGCGATCGTCAACCTATAACTATGTTGCATCTTCTTCAAACCTTAAAAGAGAAAGTTTTCTCAAGAAGATAACACCACATTTCTCCGGCATCTTAGATTAGGTCACATCAATCTAAATAGGATCCAAAGATCGCTAAGAATGTAGCGCTAAGCGATCTCACAAGCATTCGCTCCCGCGCTAATCTTGTACGTATGAAAATATCGACCGCACCTTCAAAAGCGGGGTTATAGAGCCAAAGAAGTTGTTGGAGCTAGTCCATTTCGACCTATGTGGACCGATGTCCACACAAGCTCGTGGAGGGTACGGTATTTTGTCACTTTTATCGACGACACTAAGGTACGGATACGCATACCGCTTCACCGCAGTCGGAATGCTTTGAGAAATTCAAAGAGTTTAAGCGTAAGGTAGACTAAGCTTGGTAAGAGTATCAATTCATCGTTGCTCGATCGCTGATGGCTAATACCTCAAGAACGAAGTTTATGGACTATCTAGTGAAGTGTGGATTACCTCCAACAAGACTACACCGGCACACCACAAAGAAATGGCGGTCGAGCCAAGAAATAAGATACTTTAGAAATGGTTAGATCAATGATGAGTTATGCAACCTCGCCTATTTCGCTCGGGGTATGCTTTAGAAACGCGGCATACTTGCTAAATCTAGTACCATCCAAGTCAGCTTGAAAAGACCCTCGAGTCAGTGGTTTGGGCGCAGCCTAGTTTAAGCCACATAAGGATACGGGACACCCAAAGACATGTGTTGAACAAGAAGGTCGATGTTGAGGTTTGATCCGACGCAAGGTCGCTTATCGGCTATCCTAGAGGGACGAAAGGTGGTTTATTCTATAGTCCCAAGGATCGAAGGTCATTATTAGACTAATGCCCGATTCTTAGATATTCTCAAAATTGCAGAGCTCGGTGATTTTCCCTGCATTCTCCATAGATCGCCCTCACCGACGCTGGAGATTGGGCAACCGGATACACCGTATGTCAAAGCACGAGTCTCGACTGCTCGATCCGCTCATCCTGCTCGATCCACCTCGGCTGCATCCAAAGGTAAACACGAAAACACCTACGTGTTGCAATTTATTATATAGACGCATGCTAGAATATAATCAATGTATGGTGAATTAAATATCCAAGATAGATCCTCGGGCGAGGGCTTAACATATGTTTTCCCTACACTGGTATCGAGCCCCGATCGTAATTCGCTCGCTGATTAATTCACGCTGATTATTACGCATGCTTTATTAATTGTGGATCCGCTGCTCATCGTGGCTCGCTTATTATTTTGTTGGTTTTGTTTTTACACCACGAAAAATCCGTGGGTTAGATTAGATTTATTCTCAGAAATCTTATGTGTAAAAGAAGAACGAAGACGAAAGAACTAAGAACGAAACGACGGGAAAACAGTCTCTACAGCCCTCGACGGTATTCGCGAAGGAGTCCTCGCGGTCGCTGTGGCGATCGCGAGGGGCACGGGTGACGGGCGGCGCAGCGACGAGATCCTCGGCGCCACGCGAGCGAGCAAGTGATCGCGAGATTCGGTCGCGGCTAAAGCGAGCGAGCGAGCAAGCTGGGCGACGGCGCGCTGTCACATGAAACCCGCGCTGCTAGCGTACTCATGGTCGCGAAGTTTCGCCGCCGGGCGAAGACATCTCGGTAGATGTTCGGCGCCGGGCGTGGTCGCGACGCTGCGTTTCGACAGTCATGGTCGCATTAGCGATCGCGAGGTAGCCCGCGGCGAACACGCTGGCAGGCGGCGCACGAAGGTCGGGCGCTGGCCGGCTTTGCCTTTCAGCCCGGCCCAAAGATGATAATGACCCGCCCGCACTCGCTTTTCCGCCCCAACCCGTATTTTCTCGATCCGCGTGCACGCGAGGTCTGTCAAGTTTAATTTCTACTTTGTAAATCTATGTAATAGATTAGATTTAAATGTGCGTGTTTCATCTGGGCCGCGATGAACGTTTTATTTTATTTTTATCGCTCATATGCATGTCGGGATGTTTAAATAATGCAAGAGTACGTTATGTATGTTTATATTACGCCGACAAACCTTTAAGTGTTTTACGAATCGACGCGCATAGTAAGCATGCTAGGTTTATCGCGCTTATCAAGCATATTTAGAATTCTCATGAGCATGTTTTACATGTCGAGTTCTATAGAAAAGCATGCTAGATTACGTGATCCGCATGGACAAACCTTTGAATAAAAAGACTAAGCAAGCAACCCGACAAATTAATTTTTCAAATTAAATGTCAAGACACTCCACTTTTGATCTCTAAACAAAGTGAGACGCGATCGTGAGTAAACGCCCACACGCTGCGTTTGCTTGCACTGCTTATCATAAGTTTGTTAGATGAGATTTCTAAATAAAACATTTTAAATCTATTGAGAAGTTGGGAGTTTCATGTAAACGCCCACACGCTGGGTTTCAATGTATTTTCATAAGTTCTCTGAGATAGATATAAAATGAGATAACAAAAGAATTTGAATTGAAGCGTATGGTCCGAGCGAGTATGCCAATTCTAAGAATTCATTTTCATTGCTAAAATTGTGGTCATTGCTTAGACATCACCTCAAGCACAACTTCCGCCAAGTCCCTTCGCGATAGTGATGTGGTTCAGTAAGGTCCAATCGTTAATTTCATTTGTCATAAGGATAAGTTGACATGGATTGAAATTAAACGACTAAAAGGTATATTTTAGTCTCGGTCGAGGGTTCATGTGTAAACGCCCACACGCTGGCTTGCATATGGGATTCCTCGGGCGATTGGAGGTTTCAATTAATATTGTTTTATCAAAAGGTTACAATATTATTGTTACGTTAATTATTTGCGATCGTATGCTTATGTGTTTACATTATCGCTTCGTATATGTCTCTTACGCCGATTATCAATATGCTCGCACAAAACTGCTATCCGTCCCAATTTTATCGAGGAAACGAAACATGAAATATGTTCTATCGCCAAGAACACATGTTTGTTCTCACTACTCCTAAACCCGATGCCCTTATCGACGATCGACTAATGAGCGCCGAGAGTCAAGCACTTTGAATAAGTCAAACAATACGGCTAAATGCTATACGATGACTACTATGTCCAAAGGCTTGCACCGCAGATCACCGATGGTAGACGCGATCGATATTTGGTCAAGTCTCGAGAGTAAGTTTGGGCGCTTGATCGACAACCGCCCACACAATGAGAGAAATTCATGCAAGACGGAAGAAGGAAGTTCGTCCATGAACATGTCTCCACACGACTATCTCATGGATAGTCTTGATCGCTTGGGAGGAGGTATTGACGGCAAGCCAAGGTCGATATCATCCTCAATACACCGCCCAAGTCTTTGAGAACTTTCGCGAATGCGATCATGAGCAAGACCGAGTTTACACTTATTCGCTTGTTTAATGATCTCGTCATACGGAAGGAGTTATGAAAAGGAGCACAACTTCTGCTAGCACATCTAAGGGCCCAAAATTTTCAAGCAAAATAGAAATAGAAAAGGGTACCAAAGGTGGTAGAGGCAAGGGAAATAGTGGGAGTAATGGAACAAGAACATGGTTGCCACCGTGGCTTGAAGAAGCCAAAGAGGAGGGCAAGTGCTTCAAGTGCGCAAGACCGGCATTGAAGGCCAAGTGCCCTATGCTCATGCTCAAGGTACGCTGCTTGCTTTAGTAACGGAAACATGTTTAGCGACTTGTTCTACCCATTCTCGGGTAGTAGATACGGCGCTAACCGATCATGTTTGTTACACCTTGCGTGGGTTCATGCGACAAGGGAGTCGTTTGATGGCTAGATAACGATCTCCATGGGTAACGCGCAAAGTCGAGGCCGCTGCAGCTGGAGATGTTACTTATGTTTTGAGAAAACAGCTTTAGTTTTAAAAGACGCTTATATGTGCCGGATTTTCATGGAACCTTGTTTCTGCTTTCAAATTATTTACTCATGGATATTCTCGTTATTTTTGATAGTGGTGTTTCTCATAAGAAATGACGGTTATCTCGTGTTGGCACGTTATATAATTCGCTTTTATACTATTTCTCGCCAAACATAATACCTATAACTATGTCAGATCTTCATCAAACCCTAAAAGAGAAAGTTTTTCTGAAGATGACTCTACTTTTCTCTCGGCATCTTAGATTAGGTCACATCAATCTAAATAGGATCCAAAGACTGGCTAAGAATGGAGCGTTGGTAATCTTACTGCCATCGCTCCCGCCTACTAACTCAGATAGAAGGTAAGATGTCGACTGCACTTCTCAAAGCGGGGCGGTTATAGAGCCAAAGAAATGTCGAGTTAGTCCATTTCGACTGTAGGACCGATGTCCACACAAGCTCGTGAGGGTACGGTATTTTGTCACTTTCATCGACGACACTCAAGGTACGGATACATATACCGCTTCACCGCAAGTCCAATGCTTGAGAAATTCAAAGAGTTTAAGGCGAAGTGAGCGGTTGTGTAAGAGTATCAAGTCATCATGGTCCGATCGCTGTGGCGAATACCTCAGCAACGAGTTTATGGACTATCTAGTGAAGTGTGGGATTACATCCCAACAAGATTTCACCGGGCACACCACAAAGAAATGGGCGGTCGAGCCAAGAACAGACTTTTGGAAATGGTTAGATCTATGACGAAGTTATGCCATATCGCTTATTTCGCTCGGGGGTATGCCTTTAGAGACGGTGGCATACTTATAAATCTAGTACCGCCCAAGTCACCGAAAAGACCCCTTCGAGTTGTGGTTTGGGCGCAAGCCTAGTTTAAGCCACATATGATATGGGGCCCAAAGACACGTGTCGAACAAGAAGGCCGACAAGTTGGAGGTTGATCCGACGCAAGGCTGTTTATCGCTATCCTAGAGGAACGAAGGTGGTTTATTCTATAGTCCTAAGGATCAAGATCATTATTAGCACTAATGCTCGATTCTTGTAAGAGGACTACATAAAAATCATAACCAAAGTTGAAATCATTCTTCAAGTATTAGAAGATGATCGATTCCACCATCGACAGGCCAAAGGTACGAGACGTCGAGTCTAGTGAGGATCGATACCGATACTTCAAGAAATTGAAGTGGGTCGAGTTCCAAAGGAGATACCGACTGCATAAGTGGTACTTACCCAAAGAAGTGCAAGTTAGAGAACCACAAGTATCCGCACCCACCGCTGCTATCAGGCTCAGAGAACCTCGTCAGTAGTGGGGGTTGTTCGTCAACCCGAGCGATTTATGTTCGTGGGTGAATCTTCGATTTAGTCCCAGACGACCATGCTATAATCGACCCATGGACATACAAGGAGGCGATACAAGATATTGATGCAAGATCATGGCACACCGCTATGGACTTAGAAATGGAGTCCATAACGGCTATGGATGTATATGAAAGACACTCACCGATGGCAAGGAAGCCATAGGTAGTAAGTGGATATACAAGAGGAAGAGAGATTCCGATGGAGAGGTTTCGCTTCAAAGCCGTGCTTGTGGCGAAGGGTACACTCAAATTGAGGGCATCGATTTCGACGAGACCTTTCGCCGTAGCAATGCTCAAGTCCATCGAATTCTTCCGCCATAGCAGCCCACTGAACCCAGAGGTTTGGCAATGGATGTTAAACCGCTTTTCTAAACGGTTACCTTGAGGTAGGTAGAGACATCTATATGCAAAGAACCAAGGTTATGTGGTAAAGGGTGAAGAGCATCTAGTATGGAAGCTAGAAGTCCATTTACGGACTTAAGCAGCCTCCCGATCATGGAACTTACGCTGACGAGGTGGTAAAGTCCTATGGATTTACCCAGCTGCTCAGCGAGAGTTGTGTGTTTCGTTAGATGTCAACGTGATGTGGTATTTCTTGCACTTTATGTAGACGACATTCTTCTAGTTGGCAACAACGTGAAGTCATATCGCACGAAAGAGTTGGTTATCCGATCGCTTTCAAATGAAAGACCTAGGAGATGCAGCTGCACATTCTCGGGATCAAGGTTTACCGAGATCGCAAGAAGAAAATGTTGAGCTTATCTCAGCGCCTTACATTGATACCGTGATTACTGCTTTAGTACGCAGATCGCCAAGAAAGGATTGCTACCTTCGCATATGGCCTTTATTAAGACGCAATACCTATGACCGCAAAGCGAGATAGAGGAATGAGACAAGTTCCTTACGCTCGCCCGTGAGGAAGTCTCATGTACGCAATGCTTATGCACGAGGTCCGATATCGCTATGCGGTAGGCATAGTAGCTAGATATCGCCTAACCTCGACAAGCTCATCGATCGCAGAAGCATATACCTGGCACCGAAAAGGACTCGAGATTATAGGCTAGTTTACCATGCGAGATAGTCTAATGCCTCAAGGTATACTGCACTGGATTTCCAAGTCGACCGTGATGAGAAAAAGTCAACCTCGGCTATGTGTTTACCTTGGGAGGTGGAGCTGCATCCTCATGGAGTGCAAACAATGATGCATTATGACTCCACCATGGAAGCCGAATATGTAGCCACTTCGAGGCTTCTATGAGGTCAGATGGTTCAAGAACTACCTCATGGATCTAGGCGTGGTACCGGTTTCCCCAAGAGTATCATAGTTTATCGTGATAACTCGTGCAGTGGCAAACTCGAAGGAACCACGGACCCACAAGGCGACTCAAACACATAGAGAGAAAGTACCATGTCATACGAGAAATCGTTAGACGAGGTGAAGTGCTGATTGAAAAGATTGATACGACGGAAAATCTAGCGGATCCATTCACAAGAGCTCGCCGCAAAAAGTCTACGATGGACACGCTAGAGGACTTGGATTGCGCTGATGGCACCCACTTAGAAAGGAAACTTTTGTATAAGTGGGAGAAGCAAAGTGATGGTTGTTTGTAATAGCTAGTAGAGAGACACATTGTATACTAAAAGTTTGCTTTAGTATAAGTGGGAGATTGTCGGATTTATATAACGAAAGCGCTTGGTTGAAGCTTGTATACAATGTTTCTCGTTACCACTATTACAATCTCCTATCCGAATCAATACTTGATTGCATATATCCGTGTCCCCTTATCTCATATATAAGTTAGATCATACAAGGTGTAGAAGATCACGTAAGTCCGTATGATTGGTCAAGCTTAATGAGATATAAAAGTTTCACACCGAGACAACTTAAGGACGAGTTGTCGGTTTAGCCGCAGATAGATAAGAAGTGACTTGACTTAGTTGCTTGTCTATGCCGGCACGCCTCGACGATTGAAGGATCACAGGAGATGTGTTCTTCTTCCGACCGCCGTGAAGAACCAAGATCTCGGTGACTTACGATGATCTAAACCTCGATAAGGTATTAGGTGAATATGAGTTGTCACCATCACTTCGACTTGTTACGGGGCGAGGGTTCTATGTTCTAACCCAAGATTCTCCTCATCTTGGGTGATGGCGCGCTTGTATGTCACGCTAGTTATCTCAGACGAGTCACCGTATCCGCTTAGGATGATGACGCCCCTTAAGGAGCTCAAAGGTTTATTGTACTAAACCCCGCAGTTGAGTTAGCTCAAGTACAATAATATGGTTGAGTTGTACTACTTAAGGAAATGAAGTTATTATTCGCTTTAAGCAATGATTGCTATAAATGATTAATGGACGCTCGATATCTTAAATACGGGATTCAGAATGTTCAAGTGCAAGCCCGACTCAACTTCGTAATAAAGGGTAAGTCAAGATTTATTCTCTAGTGGCATGAATAAATGTTTATAAATTAATTTATGTTCGGGTCGAACATAAGATAATTAATTTATTTGAGGCCTATCTTTATTCCTCGCATTCGATCCTCGGCCGGCCCATCCAGTTCGTAGTAAAGAGGAAAATCGGCGCCCATGATGCTCCTTTCGCAAGATTTTATTCTCTTTATCCCACAAGGATATTATTATATTTATGGTATATGCATAGATCCTTTCCATATAAGATTATGGTAATAATCCCGAGAGTATGGAAATAATCCCGAGAGTATGGAAATAATCCGTGATTATGGTATTTTTCCATATAGATTATGGTAATTTCCATATAGATTATGGTAATTTCCATATGGGATTAAGGTAGGCATTATAAATATAAGGTATGAGATAAAGTCTAGGTTAATGCTCATTAATCCAACACAAAATTTCGCCATCTCATAGTGTTTGAGAGATAATTTTCGTGAGTTTTGTGAGAGAGCATTGGGATTTTCCAAGCATTCTCCATAGATCGCCCTCACTGGCGTTAGAGATTGGGCAATCGGATACAGTCGTAAGGTCAAAGCACGAGTCCGCTCTGCTCAATCCGCCGCGTCGCTCCATCGACATCTTCGTGATCCAAAGGTAAACACGAGAAAACCCTCACGTGTTGCAATTAATTATATAGACGCATGCTAGGTTTATAATCAATGTATGGTGAATTAAATATCCAAGATAGATCCTCGCGGGGCTTCACATATGTTTTCCCTACACTGGTATCGAGCTCGATCGCAATTCGCTCGCTGGATTAATTCACGCTGATTATTACGCGCTTTATTAATTGTGGATCCGCTGCTCATCGTGGCTCGCTTATTATTTTTCGACGTTGTTGTTTCACCACGAGAAAATCCGTGGTTAGATTAGATTTATTCTTTAAATCTTATCCGTAAAAGAAGAACGAAGACGAAAGAACGAAGAACGAAACGACGGAAAACAGTCTCTCGGCAGCCCCTCGATGATTTCGCGGTCGCGAGGGCGATCGCAGCGGTGCGGGCGACGGGCGTGCGTCACGCACGAGATCCCTCGCACCACGCGAAGCGAAGCGAGTGGTCGCGAGATTCGCCGCTGGCAAAGCGAGCGAGCGAGCTAGCGGGCGACGGGCGCTGCTCACGCCGCGAGAAACCCGCGCCACGAGCGCATCATGGTCGCGAAGTTTCGTCACCGGGCGACGACATCTCACGGCAGATGTTCGACGCCGGGCGTGGCCGCCAAGACGCTGCAGCTCGACGGGTCGCGGTCGCTAGCGATCGCGGTAGGTAGCCCGCGAGGACACGCGGGCAGGCGGCGCGCAAAGGTCGGGCGCGGTGGGCTTTGCCCTGCGCTGCCCAAAGACAGCATTGGGCCGACCCGCCTGCACTCGCTTTTTCCAGCCCAATCCAGATTTTCCCGTCCGCGCTCGCACGCGAGGCCCATTTGTCAATCCGTCGCTCGTGCACGCGAGGCCCGTCAAGTTTAATTGCACTTTGTAAATCTATGTAATAGATTATATATAAATGTGCGTGTTTCACGATTGGGCCACGATGAACGCTTTTATTTTATTTTTATCGCTCATATGCATGTCGTGGATGTTAAAATTATGCAAGAAGCATATCGCGAAGGTATATGTATCCGCACTTGAGTAATCGCCAATGAAAGTGAAAAATACTTGTACCTTCTATTTAGCTTGTGTGGACATCGGTCCACACAGTCGAATGGACTAGCTCCAACACTTCTTTGCTCTATAACCTTCGCTGAATGGTCCGGTCGACATCTTTCCTTCTATACAGATTCGCAGATCGGAACCGAGTAACCGTGAGATTACCCAATGCCCATTCTTAGCCGCTCTGATCCTATTTAGATTGATGTGACCTAATCTAAGATGCCAGAGAAATGTGGTGTCATCTTTCAAGAAAACTTTCTTTTAAGGTTTGATGTAGATGCAACATAGTTATAGTGTATTATGTTTAGCGTAAATAGTATAAAGCTTAATTATATAATGTGCCAACACGTATAACTTCGCTATTTCTTATGATAGAAACACCACTATCTAAAATAACAATATCCATGAATAAATAGTTTCAAAACGTAAACAAGGTTCCACCGAAAATCCGCACATATAAAACGCCTTTAGAACTAAACTGTTGTCTCAAAACATAAAGTAACATCTCCGATCGCAACGGCCTCAACTTCGCCGCTGCCCATGGAGATCGTTATCTCGCCATCATGCAGCCCTTGTCCGCAGAACCGCAGGTGTAACAAACATGATCAAGATCGTGTCTTCTACCCAAGAACGGGTAGAACAAGTTGCTAAACATGTTTCGCTACTAAAGCAAATGGCGCACTCGAGCCTCGAGTATAGGGCACTTAGCCTTCCAATGCCCGCCTGCCGCACTGAAGCACTTGCCCCTCCTTCGCTTTTTGCCTCCTGTGGCGCATATGTTCTGTTCCCATTACTCCCACTATTTCCTCGCTCTACCACCTTTGGTGCCCCTTTTCTTTTCCATTTTCAACGGAAAATTGGGTCCCTAGACGTGCTAGCAAGAGCATGTGCCCTTTGCCTACGACTCCTTCCGCGCCACACGATCATTACAACCGACTAAGTGTATACCGGTCTTGCTCATGATCGCTCACACGAAAATTCTCAAAAGACTCGGTAGGTGTTACGATGATATCGACCTTGGCCGCCATCAATACCTCCTCCCAACCGATCAAGACTATCCATGAGACGAGTCATGGGAGACATGTTCATGGACCGAACTTCCTTCTTCCATCTTACACGCCAAGATTTCTCTCATTGTGTGGAAACGGATCGTCCGATCCGATCGCTTAAACTTACCTCGAGACTTGACCAAATTTCGTCGCGGCTCTACCATCGATCGATGTCGCAATGCAAGCTTTGGACACAAGAGTCATCATATAGATTTGGCCATATTGTTCGACTTATGCCAAAGTCCGCTGACTCTCCTCGCTCATTAGTCGATGTGTCGAAGGGCATCGGGTTTAGGAGTAGTAAGAACAAACATGTGTTCTTCAAATGACAAGAACATATTCCATGTTTCGCTTCCACCGATAAAATTCGACCGGATAAAGGATTTTGTGCGAGCATATTGATAATCTGTAAGAGAAATATCCGAAAAGACAATGTAAACACATAAGCATACGATCGCACATAATTCAGAATAATAATATTGTAACCTTTGATAAAACAATATTAATTGAAACCTCCAATCGCCCAAGGAATTCCACATGCAAGCCACGCAGCGCGATCGCGTTTACATGAACCCTCGACCAAACTAAAATATACATTTTAGTCGCTTAATTTCAATCCATGTCAATTATCCTTATGACAAATGAAATTAATGATCGACCTTACTAGACCACATCACTATCGCAAGAAGCGGACTTCATGGAAGTTGTACTCGAGGTGATGTCTACAATAATCACAATTTTAACAAAGAAAATGAATTCTTAGAATTGGCATACCACTAGACCATACCGCCCAATCCAAATTCTTTGTTATCTCATTTTATATCCAAGTCTAGAGAACTTATGAAAATCGCACATGCAAGCCACGTGTGGACGCTATTACATGAAATTCCCACTTCTCAATAGATTTAAAATGTTTTATTTAGAAATCTCATCTAACAAACTTATGATAAACAAGGCGAAGCAAGCCACGCGTGTGGACGCCACTCACAAAGGCCTCACTTTGTATAGAGATCAAAAGGAGGTCTTGATATTTTAATTTTAAAAAAATAATTTATCGGGTTGCTTGCTTACTTTTTGTTCAAAAGGTTTGTCCATGCGCATCACGTAATCCTAGCATGCTTTTCTATAGAACTCAACATGTAAAACATGCTCACGTAATTCTAAAATATGCTTGAAAACGCGATAAACCTAGCATGCTTACTATGCGCATCCAATCACGAAAACATATAATATGTTTGTTCACGTAATTTAAACATACATAGCATGCTTCGCATAATTTAAACATCCACGACATGCAATGAACGATTAAAATAAAATAAACGCTCATCGTGGCCCACTGGGAACCCGCACTTTCGCCTAATCTATTACATAGAATTGCAAAGCATGATCTTCATAATCTTCGAAAACGGGCTCGCGCACGGGCACGGACCGGATTCGTCAAAACTAGATTCGGGCCGAAAACGGTTCGGGCCGGAAAACGGTGCAGGCCGGGTTTGGGCCGGGTCGGCCCAATCTGGGCTGGACAACGCGCGTTAGGGCACAGCCCATGCGTGCGCCCAGCACACTGCCGCCGCCAAACCTCGCGCGTGCCTGGCCTGCCGAGAAAATCGCGCAGGCTGAGGTTTCCTGCGCGAATCTCGCACCGCCTCGCCGAGAAATCAAGACGCACGCCGCGCATCCACCGCGCTGCTTCCTCGCGATCACGAGGGAGCTCGCGAGGCACCGGGATCTCACACGACAAACGCGCGCCTCCCGCCTGCGGCGCATGTAGAGCGTCGGGGATCTCACGCGATGTGCGTGCCATCTAGCGACCGGAAGGCACCGCGACCGCGACGAAGCACCGCCGAAGCCGCGACGCAGCGCCAAAGGTGCCGAGGCTTCCGACGCCGGGCGCGCGCCCGCACCGGGTTACCGAGATGCCGCCCACGCCGCCCACTCGCCGAGCCGCCGCCTGCACCTACGCTGCTGCGCGCGGCCGCATCGCCGCCGAGGTCCGCCGCCCGACCAGTGCCCGATGGCTCACGCACAAGACCGGCATGTGATCGCCACTTTTCTAACACAAAAGGTGTAAGTATAGGTAAGCTAAGTATCGTATCCATGTGGTTTGTAACGCGAAACACGAAGCTAACTCAACAAAGATTCATCATTATCCAAACAACAAATATGGTTTGGTAAGATTTTAGGCTTCGAATTCAACCAAAGCAAAGGTAACAAAATGTAAAGTAAAATAAAGCAATAAACACTGGATGTTAAAAACAGAGAAGGACGACTAACCCTAGGGATGCATTAATCCTATCCACAACGTATGTTTATCCTGCTCCTATTAACCAATTTTAATCCGCATAAGATGGAAGATCACATATATAACCGACAATTTCATTACGACAAAAGCGGTCAGAGATTACTAGTTTTCCCTATTATCATTCGCCTCTAGGTGAAAACAAGCAACCCAAACAGATCACAAGAATATGCTTCCTCACGAATAACCTATCTCGCCACGACTCAAGGCTCATTCAGATTATGTATTCGAGATCGATCGACAATTAATATAATTACGTAATTAACCGACAACTAGATATGCATCAAGATTGATCGAAATCAACACATATAAATAAGCACAATCGAATCATGAATCAATGCCCGGACGGTAAATAGAGATAACAGAATCACAACATATAGGATCGAATCATGCAAACCCTGTGATTAGAACGAAAAACTAGCCAAACATAATAAACTGAATAAAATACGATTTAACCATAAAAATAGAAATTAAATATATAAAACTCGTGATGAAGCGTTGGATGAACAATCGTTGGGCTTGAATCCCAACCTCAGCGAAAAACGGAAAATTGCAAAGATTGTCCGGACGAAACGTTCCTGAACGTAGACAAAACGTAAAACAAATGAAGAACAATGCATAAATCAACTCTAGAATGAAAATATGTGGAAGCTAAAGCTAAAACTCTGAAAAACTTATGAAAAACTGAGTAAAAGAGGCTCTGGAATCGTAGGTCCGGTTGTTACGCGAGGGGTGTTGCCATATATAGCACACCCCAAACCCTAGTTTCTCCTTCGCCGCCGGACTCGCGACCACCCTTCGCGATCGCTAGGGCGATCGCTAGGCATGTCTCGCCAGCTCGCCGCGCTCGCCTCCCTGCGCCAAGATGGTACCGCGACCCGCTAGCGGTCGCTGTACATTCGCACCGGTCGCGAGAAATCGCCCAAGAGCTTTCTCGCTACTGGCTTCACTGCGGCACGAGGTCGCGGTCGCGATCTCGCTGGGTTCTCGCACGGGTTGCCTAGCGGCCAGCCTAGCGACCGCTAGGCTGGTCGCTAGAAACAGTCAGATTGTATATTGGCTCGCATGCCGCTCCTTGCTTCGATTTTCAACATATGGACCTACACAACACCAAAAGAACACCCAAGAGCAAGATCTTCTAGAAATAGATAAAACATTAAGAATCGATACGTGGCGCACATTAAACGAGCTAAACTCATCTTCAAATATCAACTATAAACGTAAAATGCGCTTATCAAACCCCCAAACTTAAATCATTGTTTGTCCTCAAACAAAACCAAAACAGTAAAGACACAACGAAAAGATCAACGAGCGTAGCAAAGATGATAACCATTCTAAGCCTCGTAAACATATCAACGCCAAAAACATAAGTGCACATGACGACGTTAGTCCACTCAACACAAACAACAATTGACGGCAAAAACTCATTTAATTCAACCCTCACAACGGCATGTGTGTAAAATATAGGATACACTCAACTCATAAAGAAATGTAGGACGTGTATATACTCAACGATCAATGAAATGCAACATCTTACCATAGGCTTGCTGCTTTCTAATATCTCCACCGCCATTGTGTTCAAATTAGATCAAAGAGGTCTTTTCATAGGTTGTAATGTAGGCACATTGGTTAAGGTAGGATAAAATATGGCTAAGTGACTCAAGAATATTCCAAGCACCCCATTTATACTTTTCGACACATATGGACTTTGTCCATTTTCCTCTTCTTTCCCAACGTGCTAAATCAACGCTTAATGCCACGTATGTACCTATACTTTGATTAAAGACCCTTTATGCTCAACACTCATAGTGAACTTAACATTTTTCTTTTCTTTTCTTTTCTAGAGCTTATAGGGTTTATCTTTCACAACAAAGGTACTATTCTTCACCACGTATGTATTTTTCTACAAGAACTTTTCTCATCATAACTACATCAAAATTTCAACGCCTTTTGATTCCCATATCCATCCTCACCTCCTATCATCCGTTAATCGAAAGAAAAGTCTAATAAAGGCTCAAAGAAGGCGACAAATGGTATATATCATCGGGTTAGTGTTTGGGTGAATATGTGGTTAACAAAGATGGCCTTTTATCCTTTCCAAATTAAACACATATCATAGCCTCGACACGTAAACACGGCAAGTTCTAGAAGATAATCACATGCACGATATCACACAATTAATGTAAATCAGATCAAGATATGTATACAAAGAAGCTCAAGTCTCACAGATAAGAAATGGTGAAAACAACAAGCCTAAGCCATCTCACGTCATTCATGCGTCATTTTCTAACATATCATGCGCACTATCATTAAATTTCACCAAAAATTTCTATCGTCATTGGTCACATGGATTAACATACTTCACTTAACTCGTTGATCGACAGACACAAAAATGAAAAAAAAAACAAAACAAAAACACGACAAAAGATCCCAAAGCATAACAACTAAACCATAAAGCATAGAAAACTTAAACAGGATTCTCAACCAACCAAACTCGTCTACTCCCCCCAAACTTATTGTGAACATGTGGAAGCAATAAAGTTTGCAGAAAAGAGTAGTTGGGAGAGAAAACTTACCTTGAATGCCGCGCTACTCCGGTAGCGGATAAAATCCACGCCACTGATTCCATTGCTGCATCATCTCCATCATCTTACGTTGTTGCTCGAGATGTGCCTGTTGTTGGGTGTAGAGGGCTTCTTGCCGCTCCATAATCGAGGTCGTTCTCGTCAATATGGTTGAGACGACCATCTATTTGATCTAATCGATCATAAATCCCGGGTCGCCGAACGGGTGGCGGGTGTAATATGCCGCCTTGCCTCGTGAGCCACTTCGGCTCGGCTTGCTCCTCATGCGTTGCTCGCTCAACCTCGCCTTGCGCTGCTCACGCCCGCGCCCATGCATAGTGTGCCGAGGAGCTCAAATTCCGCCGGCATCCGCAGTAGCATCGGCTTATACCGCGAGCTCGGATTGGGTAGGCGGAAGACCGATTGGCCGCTTTGATCATATAACAGCCATAAGTAACGCCGAGGTGCTCTTCGTGAACGCCTCGACGATAGCACGGCTTATCGGGGAAGATGTCGTGAGAGACACGACACAAACAACGAGACACGACACAAACAAAGAAACACAACCAAAACAAAAAACGAAACAACAAAAACCAAAAGATGTAAAGTCGTTGGTTATCTCCAACCAAGGTTAGAATTATCGCCGCTAGCTCGACGCACTCTTATCATGGTTCGCTGAGCTTGGTCACCTTGACTTCTCGGTCGAAGTGTGACTTGAAGTAGGATTTGAGGTACCGGCCGCTCACTTTAAAAATGTTGCCCCCGAGTCTGGAGTTCAGAACTCCCATCGGCAAGTGCACGGTAAACGGTATATGGCCCCACCATCTCGACTTGAGCTTTCCTGAATAGACGGAGTCGAGCATTGTAAAGCAAGACTTCATTACCCGACTAAAACTTTGGCACGAATGTGGAGATCGTGGAATTTCGAGCTCTTTCCTCAGATATCCGAGAATTCTCGAAAGCTTCATTCCTCCACTGTCAAGCTCCAACAGTTGGTCACTTCTCATCATACCGGCCTCCTTGAAATCCATGTTGATTCTCCTCGTGGCCAATATGCTTTGTGCTCCAATTCAACCGTAAATGGCAGGATTTACCAAATACCATTTGATATGGAGATAGTCAGACGGGAGCTTTGTACGCATCCGAAGCCCAAAGAGCATCATCCAACCGTTGCCCCAATCCTTGCGTGAACAACCGATTTCTAAAATCGCTTGATCTCGATTGGTGAGCTCACTTGCCCATTTGCTTGTGGATGGTAGGGGAGGTGACTGATGCTTCACACCATATTTGGCTAGAACGTTGCTTAGCCACTTATTATTAAAACGCGACCCCATCACCGATCAAAGCCCTGACCCAAATCGAGTCGAATGTTCTTGTGAAGGAACTTGATCACTACCTTGAGTCGCTCGTGATGTTGGGAATCGCCTACCCAACGGGAAACATATTCCACAAAGAAGAAGAATATACGTAACCACAAGACATGGGAACGGACCCATGAAGTCTATCCCCATACGTCAAATAGTTCCACCTCCATGATGGTTTTCTCGTGGCATCTCGCCTTTCTTAGTGACATTCCCACTCTTTGACAACGATCACAACTCTTGATAAAAATTGGCAATCTTTGAAGATCAAGGCCAAAAGAATCCATCGTGGCAAATCTTTGCCACGCAAATGCCTCCAACAACGAACTATGGCACTCGTGATTATGTTCTCCCATTCTCCTTGGGGAACGCAATGACGATCGTACCATCGCACATCGGGCGGTAGAGATGAGAATCGTCCCAATAATAGAACTTAACATCGTGGAGAAACTTTTTCAAATGACCTTTGCACGATGGAGGTAGAACTCCAATCACCAAGTAATTTACAAAATCAGATACCATGGTGTGCGATCGATGACGCCAAGATGTGCTCGTCTGGGAAGTTCTCCTTTATGCCAATCTTCTTATCCTCTCCTTCGATCGCTTCTCCAATCGCGACAAGTGGTCGGCTACCACATTTTCGTAGCCACTTTCTATCTTTAATCTCCATGTCGAACTCTTGAAGAAGAAGGATCCATCTCACCGACCGGGCTTTCAATCTTTCTTGGCGAATAGATGACGAATGGCGGCATGGTCACAGGTACGATGGTGTGGTGCCCACAATATAAGGTCTAAACTTATCAAAAGCATAGACCACGCAAGTAATTCCTTCTCCGTGGTGGTGTAGTTCATTTGGGCGTAGTCGAGAGTCTTACTTGCATAATAAATGACTCGAAAAGCTTGTCTCGCTTTACGCCTAATACAAAGACCGATCGCCCAATCACCGCATCGCACATCACCGAATGGTTGACTCTAATCGTGGAGACCAAAACCGGAGTCGAGATCAAGGCTAACTTCAATTTCTCGAACGCCTCCAAACACTCATTTGTGAACACGAACTTCATATCTTTCTCGAGCAATCCACACAATGGCTTCGTGATCGCCGAGAAATCCTTAATGAACCTTCTATAAAAACCCGCATGACCGAGAAAACTCCTCACTGATTTGACATTTGTAGGCGGATGTAGTTTCTCGATAGCTACTATCTTTGCTCGATCCACTTCCAAACCCTTGGCCGAGACTTTGTGACCAAGCACGATACCTTCCTTCACCATGAAATGGCACTTCTCCCAATTGAGAACAAGATTCGTCTCCTCACATCTTTGCAGCACTTGTGACAAATTATGGAGACAATGGTCGAATGAAGAGCCAAACACGGAAAAGTCGTCCATAAAGACTTCCATAATATTCTCGATCAACCCATGGAAGATGGACATCATGTACCTTTGGAACGTGGGTCGAGCATTGCACAATCCAAACGGCATTCACCTATAGGCGAAAAACTCCATACGGACACGTGAACGCTGTCTTGTGCCGATCTTCTGGCGATGGCAACTGATTGTACCTCAATATCCATCGAGAAAATAGTAGAACTCATACCCGCTAGTCCGTCCAACATCCGATCAATAAAGGCGTGGAAAATGGTCTTTCCTCGTGGGCGTGTTCGAGCACGATAGTCGATGCAAACTCGCCATCCCGTTACGAGTCTTGCTGCCACAAGCTCGCTTTGTCTCGCCTCTCGATCATCGTGATACCCCTTTCGATACCACTTGAGTAGGGCTAACCCACTCGCCGCCGGATATGGCATAGATCATGCCTGCGCCTAAGAGCTTCAAGACTCTTTTCTCGACGACCTCTTGCATTGCCGGATTCAATCGGCGCTGAGGTTGTACCTTTCGCTTGTATTCATTCTCCAACAGATCCGGCATGCAAATCGAGGGACCCCTCGATATCGTAAATCGCCCACCCAATCGCAGACTTGTACCGCTCAAAGACAACCATCGCTTCAGGCTCTCCCGATCCGTCAAAGCCAAGATATTATCACCGGCACGCCTCATCGCCGCCTAAGAAGGCATACCGCGGTGGTCCGCAACTCTTTCAACTCCATCTGGGTGTAGTCTCTTCCTTCTTCACCACAACGCCCTCTCCTCCAATCGGCTTCCTCACATCTAAATAAGGCACCGACTTCTGGGAGGGCCTCGACTTCATCGATGGACTCAAGATACTCTAAAATCTCATCACACGCCTCATCAAGGTCTCGGGTGAGAAAATCGAGTTCAGATACAAAACTCCACCGGATCACCGATTGAAAGTGAGTGGGCGACAACCGCCTATAACTCGACAGCCTTCCATGGTCTTCTCGTCAGTCGCTTCATAGCATCGTGATATAGAGATTTTCATCTCCTCGCCGCCGACTCAAGGTGAGATCTCCATCTTGCACGCCTATCGCTGCTCTACCGTAGCTAGAATGGTCGCCCGAGAATAAGAGGTGTATTCCCATCCTCCGCATATCGAGAACAACGAAATCACCGGAAGATGAAATCAACTTTCACGAGCACGCCCTCCACTATCCCTTTCGGATAAGTCACCATGTGTCGCCATCCGAAGAGCTATGGTAGTCGGCTTGATCTCCCCAATCTCCAACTCGTTAAAATGGACAACGGCATCGATTGATGCTTGCCCCAAATCACGTAACCTCGAGAATGTCTGTCCTCCGATGACACATGCTATGGTGAAGTCGCTCGATCTTTCTCGCTGAGCGGCAACTTTTTGTTGGATTTGTATAACGAAAGCGCTTTGTTGAGCTTGTATACAATGTTTCTCGTTACCACTATTACAATCTCCTATCCGAAATGAATACTTGATTGCATATATCTCGTGTCCCCTTATCTCATATATAAGTTAGATCATACAAGGTGTGAAGATCACGTAAGTCCGTATGATTGGTCAAGCTTAATGAGATATAAAAGTTTCACACCGAGACGACTTAAGGACGAGTTGTCGGTTTAGGCCGCAGATAGATAAGAAGTGACTTGACTTAGTTGCTTGTCTATGCCGGTACGCCTCTCGACGTATTGAAGGATCACAAGAGATGTGTTCTTCTTCCGACCGTCGTGAAGAACCAAGATCTCGGTGACTTACGATGATCTAAACCTCGATAAGGTATTAGGTGAGTATGAGTTCGACCATCACTTTGACTTGTTATGGGTGAGGGTTATATTTCTAACCCAAGATTCTCCGCATCTTGGGTGGTGGCAAGGTTGTATGTCACGCTAGTTATCTCAGACGAGTCACCGTATCCGTTAAGGATGATGACGCCCCTTAAGGAGCTCAAAAGGTTTATTGTACTAAACCCCGCAGTTGAGTTAGCTCAAGTACAATAATAAGGTTGAGTGGTACTACTTAAGGAAATAAGGATATTAATCGCTTTAAGCAATGATTGCTAGAAATGATTAATGGACGCTCGATATCTTAAATACGGGATTCAGAATGTCTAAGTGCAAGCCCGACTCAACTTCGTAATAAAGGGTAAGTCAACATTCTTTCTCTAGTGGCATGATCGAATGTTTATAAATTAATTTATGTTCGGGTGAACATAAGATAATTAATTTATTTGAGGCCCATCTTATTCCTTGCATTTGATCCTGGTCGCCCATCCAGTTCGTAGTCAGTAAGAAAATCGGGCGCCTGTCCTCTCAAAGGAAAGATTTTATTCTCTTTATCCCACAAGGATATAATTATATTTATGGAATATGCATAGATCCTTTCCATATAAGATTATGGTAATAATCTTGAGAGTATGGAAATAATCCTAAGAGTATGGAAATAATCCTAAGAGTATGGAAATAATCCTAAGTGTATGGTAATATTCCATATAGGATTATGGTAATATTCCATATAGGATTATGGTAATATTCCATATAGGATTAAGGTAGGCATTATAAATATAAGGTATGAGATAATGTCTATGGCATGCTCACATATCGAAAGCTAGAATTTTCGCCTTCTAGTATTAAGAAGAGAATTTTCAAAAGTTGTGAGTAGAGAGCATTGGGTGATTTTCCAAGCATTCTCCATAGATCGCCCTCACTCGACGCTGGAGATTGGGCAATCGGATACAGTCCGTAAGGTCAAAGCACGAGTCTCGATCCGCTCGATCTGCTCATCCCGCTCGATCCACCTCGATGCATCCAAAGGTAAACACGTGAAAACCCCAACGTGTTGCGATTTAATTATATAGACGCATGCTAGGTTTATAATCAATGTATGGTGAATTAAACACCCAAGATGGATCCTCGGGCGAGGTTAACATACGTATTCCCTACACTGGTATCGAGCCCGGGATCGTAATCTCGCTCTGCTGGATTAACTCACGCTTGATTATTACGCATGCTTTTATAATTGTGGATTTGTCGCTCATCGTGGCTCGCTCATTGTTTTGTTGGTTTTGTTTTACACCACGAGAAAATCCGTGGTTAGATTAGATTTTATTATGTAAATCTTATCTCGTAAAAGAAGAACGAAGACGAAAGAACGAAGAACGAAACGACGGAAAAAAAGGTCTCGGCAAGTTTCTCGGGAGGTATTCGCGATCGAGCCTCGCGGTCGCTAGGACGATCGCGAGGGCGCGGGCGACGGGCGCGCGTCACGACGAGATCCTCGGCGCCACGCGAGCGATCGAGCGATCGCGAGGTACGGCCGCAAGCAAGCGAGCGAGCGAGCGAAGCGGCGACGGGCGCGTTGCGCACGCGAAGCGACCCGGCGCGAGCGCGTACTCGCGGTCGCGAAGTTTCGTCGCTGGGCGACGACGCCTCTCGCGACGCTCGGCGCCGGAAGTCCGCGCACGCTGCGCTCGATGGGTCGCGGTCGCTTTAGCGATCGCGAGGCAGCCCGCGCGAGAGCACGCTGGCAAGCGGCGCGAGGAGGGCGCGATCGGGCTTTGCCCCAGCGCTGCCCAAGACTCTTTGGGCCGACCGCCCGCACCCGTTTTCCAGATTTTCCGACCCGCGCCGCACGCGAGGCCCAAATTGTTGAATCCGTCCGTGCCCGCACGCGAGGCCTGTCAAGTTTAAATTGCACTTTGTAAATCTATGTAATAGATTAGATTTAAATGTGCGGGTTTCACGATTGGGCCGCGATGAACGCTTTTATTTTATTTTTATCGCTCATATGCATGTCGTGGATGTTTAAATTATGCAAGAGTATGTTATGTATGTTTATATTACGTTAACAAACCTTTAAGTGTTTTACGTAATTAGACGCGCATAGTAAGCATGCTAGGTTTATCGCGCTTATCAAGCATATTTTAGAATTCGCAAGCATGTTTTACATGTCGAGTTCTATAGAAAAGCATGCTAGATTACGTGATCTGCATGGACAAACCTTTGAATAAAAAGACTAAGCAAGCAACCCGACAAATTAATTTTTCAAATTAAAATGTCAAGACCTCCACTTTTTGATCTCTAAACAAAGTGAGACGACCGTGAGTAAACGCCCACACGCGCGTGGCTTGCTTGCACCGCTTATCATAAGTTTGTTAGATGAGATTTCTAAATAAAACATTTTAAATCTATCGAGAAGTGGGAGTTTCATGTAAACGCCCACACGCGCGGCTTGCATGTGCGATTTTCATAAGTTCTCTAGTAATAGATATAAAATGAGATAACAAAAGAATTTGAATTGGGCGGTATGGTCCGAGTGAGTATACCAATTCTAAGAATTCATCTTCATCGTTAAAATTGTGGTCAATGCTTAGACATCACCTCAAGTACAACTTCCCGCCAAGTCCCTTCGTGATAGTGATGTGGTCTAGTAAGGTCCAATCATTAATTTCATTTGTCATAAGGATAAGTTGACATGGATTGAAATTAAACGACTAAAAGGTATATTTTAGTCCGGTCGAGGGGTTCATGTGTAAACGCCCACACGCTGGCTTGCATGTGGGATTCCTCGGCGATTGGAGGTTTCAATTAATATTGTTTTATCAAAAGGTTACAATATTATTGTTACGAATTATTTGCGATCGTATGCTTATGTGTTTTACATTATCGCTTCGATATGTCTCTTACGCCGATTATCAATATGCTCGCACAAAACCGCTATCCGTCCAAATTTTATCGAGTGGAAACGAAACATGGAATATGTTCTTATCGTTTGAAGAACACATGTTTGTTCTCACTACTCCTAAACCCGATGCCCTTATCGACGATCGACTAATGAGCAATGAGAGTCAAGCGACTTTGAATAAGTCAAACAATATGGCTAAATGCTATATGATGACTACGATGTCCAAAGGCTTGTACCGCAGATCGCCGATGGCGACGCGATCGATATTTGGTCAAGTCTCGAGAGTAAGTTTGGGCAATGGATCGGACATCCGCCTCACGTAATGAGAGAAATCTCGCGTGTAAGATGGAAGAAGGAAGTTCGATCCATGAACATGTCTCCCACATGACTCATCTCATGGATAGTCTTGATCGGTTGGGAGGAGGTATTGACGGCGGCCAAGGTCGATATCATCCTCAATACACCGCCCAAGTCTTTTGAGAACTACGGCGTGAATGCGATCATGAGCAAGACCGAGTTTACACTTAGTCGGTTGCTCAATGATCTCGTTGTCATGGAAGGAGTTATGGGAAAAGGAGCACATGCTCTTGCTAGCACATCTAAAGGCCCAAAATTTTCGTTCTAAAATGGAAATAGAAAAAGGGGTGCCAAAGGTGGTAAAGGCAAGGGAAATAGTGGGAGTAATGGGAGCAAGAACATGGTTGCCACCGGAGGCTTGAAGAAGCCAAAGGAGAAGGGCAAGTGCTTCAAGTGCGGCAAGACGGGCATTGGAAGGCCAAGTGCCCTATGCTCAAGGCTCAAGGTATGCCATTTGCTTTAGTAACGGAAACATGTTTAGCGACTTGTTCTACCCATTCTTGGGTAGTAGATACGGGCGCAACTGATCATGTTTGTTACACCTGCGTGGTTTCCCGCGACAAGGGAGTCTGTTTGATGGCGAGATAACGATCTCCATGGGCAACGCGCGAAAGTCGAAGTCTTGCGCTTGGAGATGTTTTTTTATGTTTTGGGACAACAGCTTTAGTTTTGAAAGACGCTTTATATGTGCCGGATTTTCATGAACCTTGTTTCTGCTTTCAAATTATTTACTCATGGATATTCTCGTTATTTTGATAGTGGTGTTTCTATCATAAGAAATGACGGTTATCTCGTGTTGGCACTTTATATAATTCGCTTATACTATTTCTCGCAAAACATAATACCTATAACTATGTCAGATCTTCATCAAACCCTAAAAGAGAAAGTTTTCATCATGAAGATGACTCTACTTTTCTCTCGGCATCTTAGATTAGGTCACATCAATCTAAATAGGATCCAAAGACCTGCTAAGAATGGAGCGTTGGGTGATCTCACGGTTACTCCGCTCCCGCCCTGCGAATCCCGTATAGAAGGTAAGATGTCGACTGCACCCTTCAAAGCGAGGGGTTATAGAGCCAAAGAAATGTTGGAGTTAGTCCATTTCGACTGTGTGGACCTATGTCCACACAAGCTCGTGGAGGTACGAGTATTTTGTCACTTTCATTGACGACACTCAAGGTACGGATACATATACCGCTTCACCGCAAGTCCGAATGCTTTGAGAAATTCAAAGAGTTTAAGGCGGAAGTGGAGACGGCTAGGTAAGAGTATCAAGTCATCATGTCCGATCGCGGTGGCGAATACCTCAAGAACGAAGTTTATGGACTACCTAGTGAAATGTGGGATTACATCCCAACAAGATTTCACCGGGCACACCACAAAGAAAATGGTGTGTCGAGCCAAGAAATAGACTCTTTTGAAATGGTTAGATCTATGATGAGTTATGCTACATTGCCTATTTCGCTCGGGGATATGCCTTAGAGACGGCGGCATACTTGCTAAATCTAGTACCGCCCAAGTCACGAAAAGACCCCTTCGAGTTGTGGTTTGGGCGCAGCCCGCTTTAAGCCACATAAGGATATGGGCGCCCAAAGACATGTGCCGAACAAGAAGGTCGACAAGTTGGAGGCTAGATCCGACGCAAGGTCGTTTATCGCTATCCTAGAGGAACGAAGGTGGTTTATTCTATAGTCCTAAGGATCGGAAGGTCATTATTAGCACTAATGCCCGATTCTTAGAAGAGGATTATATGAAAAATCATAAGTCCAAAGTTGAAATCATTCTTCAAGAATTAGAAGATGATCGATTCCACCACCGATTAGGCCAAAGGTACGAGATGTCGAGTCTAGTGGGAGGATCGACACCGATACTTCAAGAAATTGAAGTGGGTCGAGTTCCACCGAGATACCGACCGCATAAGTAGTACCTACACAACAAGTTGTGCAAGATAGAGAACCACAAGTTCTCGCACCCACCGCTGTCATTATGTCTATAGCACCTCGTCAGTAGTGGGAGGGTTGTTCGTCAACCCGAGCGATTTATGTTCGTGGGTGAATCGTCGGATTTAGTCCCGTAAAACGGAACAGCAATAATCGACCCATGGACGACAAGTGAGGCGATATGATAGAAAGACAATGATGCAAGATCATGAAACTTACGTTGGACGAGGTGGTAAAGTCCCATGGATTTACCCGTTGCCTAGCGAGTTGTGTGTGTATCGGCTTAGATGTCAACGGTAATGTGGTATTTCTTGCACTTTACGTAGATGACATTCTTCTATTTGGCAACAATGTGAAGTTGTTATCGGTTAGAAAGAGTTGTTTATCCGATCGCTTTGGCAAATGAAAGACTTAGGAGATGAAGCGTACATTCTCTGGGATCAAGGTTTACCGAGATCGCAAGAGGAAAATGTTGAGCTTATCTCAGCGCCTTACATTGATACCGTGATTACTGCTTTAGTATGCACCGCCAAGAAAGGATTGCTACCTTCGCACATGGCGTTCCTTTATCAAAAGGGCGCCACCCATGACCGCAGCGAGATAGAGAAATGAGACAAGTTCCTACGCTTCCGCCGCAGGAAGTCTCATGTATGCAATGCTACGCACGAGGCCCGATATCTCGCCATGCAAGAAGTATAGTAGCTAGATATCGCCTAACCTCGACAAGCACATTGATCAAAGAAGCATATACTCAAGCACCGAAAAGGACTCGAGATTATAGGCTAGTTTACCATGCGAGATAGTCTAATGCCTTTGGGTTATCTGCACTGGATTTCCAAGTCGACCGTGATAAGAATAAGTCTACCTCGCACTATGTGTTTACCTTGGGAGGTGGAACCGATCCCGGTGGAGTGCAAAGCAATGATGCATTGCGGACTCTACCATGGAAGCCGAATATGTAGCCACTTCTGAGGTCTAAGGAGGTCAGATGGTTCAAGAACTACCTCATGGATCTAGATGTGGTACCGGTTTGCCCATGAGTATCATGGTTTATCGTGATAACTCGTGCAATGGCAAACTCGAAGGAATCACGGATCCACAAGGCAAGCAAACACATAGAGAGAAAGTACCATGTCATACGAGAAATCGTTAGACGAGGGACGGCCGATAGCAAAGATTGATACGACGGATAACCTAGCCGATCCATTCACTAAAGCCTCGCCGAATAAGTCTACGCCGTGGACGTTAGAGGACTTGAATTGCGCTAGATGGCACCCGCTAAATCTCCGCCAAGAATAAGTCTACGCCGAGGACGTTAGAGGACTCGAATCTGCTAGATGGCACCCACTTAGAAAGGAAACTTTTGTATAAGTGGGAGAAGCAAAGTGATGGTTTTGTTTGTAATAGCTAGTAGAGAGACACATTGTATACTAAAAGTTTGCTTTAGTATAAGTGGGAGATTGTTGATTTGTATACCGAAAGCAGCTTTGGTTGAGCTTGTATACAATGTTTCTCGTTACCACTATTACAATCTCCTATCCGAAATGAATACTTGATTGCATATATCCGTGTCCCCTTATCTCATATATAAGTTAGATCATACAAAGGTGTAGAAGATCACGTAAGTCCGTATGATTGGTCAAGCTTAATGAGATATAAAAGTTTCACACCGAGACGACTTAAGGACGAGTTGTCGGTTTAGCCGCAGATAGATAAGAAGTGACTTGACTTAGTTGCTTGTCTATGCCGGCACGCTCGACGTATCAAGGATCACAGGAGATGTGTTCTTCTTCGACCGTCGTGAAGAACCAAGATCTCGGTGACTTACGATGATCTAAACCTCGATAAGGTATTAGGTGAGTATGAGTTGTCGACCATCACTTTGACTTGTTATGGGTGAGGGTTATATGTTCTAACCCAAGATTCTCCGATCTCGGGTGGTGGCAAAGTTTGTATGTCACGCTAGTTATCTCAGACGAGTCACCGTATCCGCTATGATGATGACGCCCCTTAAGGAGCTCAAAGGTTTATTGTACTAAACCCCGCAGTCGAGTTAGCTCAAGCACAATAATAAGGTTGAGTGGTACTACTTAAGGAAATAAGGATATTAATCGCTTAAGCAATGATTGCTAGAAATGATTAATGGACGCTCGATATCTTAAATACGGGATTCAGAATGTCTAAGTGCAAGCCCGACTCAACTTCGTAATAAAGGGTAAGTCAACATTCTTTCTCTAGTGGCATGATCGAATGTTTATAAATTAATTTATGTTCGGGTCAACATAAGATAATTAATTTATTTGAGGCCCATCTTTATTCCTTGCATTTGATCCCTGGTCGGCCCATCCAGTGTCAGTAGTCGTAAGAAAATCGCGCCCCGTGTCCTCTCAAAGGAAAGATTTTATTCTCTTTATCCCACAAGGATATAATTATATTTATGGAATATGCATAGATCCTTTCCATATAAGATTATGGTAATAATCTCGAGAGTATGGAAATAATCCTAAGAGTATGGAAATAATCCTAAGAGTATGGAAATAATCCTAAGTGTATGGTAATATTCCATATAGGATTATGGTAATATTCCATATAGGATTATGGTAATATTCCATATAGGATTAAGGTAGTGCATTATAAATATAAGGTATGAGATAATGTCTATGGCATGCTCACATATTGAAAGCTAGAATTTTCGCCCTCTAGTATTAAGAAGAGAATTTTCAAAGTTGTGAGTAGAGAGCATTGGGTGATTTTCCCAAGCATTCTCCATAGATCGCCCTCACCGACGCTGGAGATTGGGCAATCGGGATACAGCCCGTAAGGTCAAAGCACGAGTCTCGATCCGCTCGATCTGCTCATCCCGCTCGATCCACCTCGATGCATCCAAAGGTAAACACGTGAAAACCCCAACGTGTTGCGATTTAATTATATAGACGCATGCTAGGTTTATAATCAATGTATGGTGAATTAAACACCCAAGATGGATCCTCGGGCGAGGGTTAACATACGTATTCCTACACTTTTACAATGACAAGATCGCACTCTTGAGATGATTTATCGCCTCGAATTTCCCAAGCTTCTTTTTATCGGCAACGGCATCCTTCAAAACTTCACGTAACCCGGCATATCTCGAAGTGCATCAAGTAAAGGAATATTGATGTGCACCTTTGAAACATCTCCATGAACCTCGTTAACTTCTCATCGCATTGGGCTTGGCTAAACGGCTTTGAAACGGAATTGGTGGCACGACGTGGAAATTTCTTCACTGACTTGCCGCCGCGATCACCTCGCGATCGCGAAGTGGTCGCTAGGCAACCGAACACCATCTTCCTTCGTCTTCGGCTGGCGCGCGGGCGCTAGGTTTGCGTCTCAAGCTTCAGACGATTTCTCGCGGCGCTTGAATTCCTAGCGACCGCTAGGTCGCCGCAGGCCCTCCGATCGACTTGTCGGTGGCGCGTTTTGACTTGTTGCGCTCACGAGCCGCCGCGAACTCCATCAGTAGATTCTCGCGGTCGCGAGCTCGGTCGCGAGATTCTCTTTTGCCCATTTTCACCGCTCGCCTCCTCGTGACTTTGATAAGCTCGCCCACCTCAATTGAATGGCATTACGTTGATTTTTAGGGTTTACCCGTATTACTCGGAAATTGGCCCGACTTGTGCCGCCCATTCTCACAGCGGCTATCCGACTTATTTGATTCTCCATCATCTTCACGTGCTTTCCCATAGCCGTCAAAGGGACTCCAAATGATTAATCTTCCGTCCGGTGTTGCTTATAAACGACTCGATTCGTTGCCAATTGTTGGTTGCTTACAACCAATCGCCGTGATCATGTCCTCTAGACTCGCTTCGTCTCTCGAATCACTCCGCTCGAATCGAGAAACCCTACGGAGGTCGTTGAAAATTATCGGGGTCATGCGTCAGAAATTTGGGTGATTTACATTGTTCGGATTGTACGGATTCCCCGTGACGTTGTTCCTCCGATTGATGTAATTCACGCCTCGCCTCATTCATCTCGACTCGGCAAAGATTTATCCGAGCCACGCCTTTTCCTTTCCTTTCTTTCTCAAATCGCTTCTCAACAAGGTGAATTGCTCCATAATATTATCATACTCAATCACCTTCAACGGTAGCAGCCTTCACCACCGTGTCCTCTCCATCGCCATCGATAACCGCTGCCGCCATCTCTTCTATGATGCGGCCGGCCTCGCCTACACGCCTGCTCAATAGGCAACCCTCACCGATGCGCCAATAATACCTCGTGTGAGGTGTCACCACAGAAACCGTAATCTGCCGCCCTCGAGAATCCATGTTGTGGGCACCTTCTCAATAGGCCCCCGGATCTTTCCCACGACTCAATAAAGATTCATCTCCTAACCGGGAAGTGGGAAATCTCGGCTATGATCTTCTCGTGCTTTAGCCGGAGGAAAGTACTTTGAGAGGAATTTCTCACACGCACTGCCCAACCGTTGATGCCCGTACGATCTAAGGTCTTCAACCAGCCCTTTGCTTGATTTCGCAGAAAATCTAAACATGCGATCCGATTGTGTCTTGTGGCACCCCATTCTCGCTTGATGGTGTCACAAATGTCGAGATAGGTCTCGAGATAGGCATTCGGATCCTCCGTGACTCCTCCTCCGAACTGCTCCTCGAACCATGCCGATTAGGGCCGGCCACCAAAATTGTTAGCGCTACTTTGTGCCCCATCCGCCTCCTTGAAATTGCTCGGTGGGAGGTCTACATATAATTCAACGGTCTTGCAGCCTCCCGAGCAGGACAACGAGTCCCATAGTCGCCAATTGGCGCCGCATTGTGAAAATCCGCTAACAAAGCGTGCGCACTACTTCGGGAGAACGCCTGCTATTCCGATTTGCCATTGCTTCCTTTCTTCTTGCCCGCCTCTTTCTCCTTTGTGAATTTTCGATTTCGGATCAAAGTGTAGTTAAGAGGTCCTCGACCTTGTGAACATAAACCACCGGAGAAAAGAAGAAATCGATTGGCAAGGAATAAAATAATAAAAGAAAAGTACAACTTGAATTAATAATTCCAAATTGTCAAGTTATTCCTATATGCTCTAATAACAAACCCGACAAAAAAAAAAAAAAAAAAAAAGTCCTGAAAACTACATAGGGACGCCGAGTACACGGTCCAAAGCGTATGGCCAAAGTTCGCTAAAATTTGATCGCCCTTTCTAACACAAAAAGGTGTAAGTATAGGGTAAGCTAAGTATCGATCCACTGTGGATTGTAACGCCAAAACACGTGGCTAACTCAACAAGGATTCATCATTATCCAAGCAACAAATATGGTTTGGTAAGATTTTAGGGCTTCGAATTCAATCCAAAGCAAAGGTAACAAAACAGTAAAGTAAAATAAAGCAATAAACACTCGGATGTTAAAAAAGAGAAGGACGACTAACCCTAGGGATGCAATAATCATATCCACAACGTATGTTTATCCTGCTCCTATTAACCAATTTTAATCCGCATAAGATGGAAGATCACATATATAACCGATAATTTCACATTATTAAAAGCGGTCAGAGATTACTAGTTTTCCCTATTATCATTACGCCTCTAGGTGAAAACAAGCAACCCAAACAGATCACAAGAATATGCTTCCTACGAATAACCTATCTCGCCTATGACTCAAGCTCATTCAGATCATGCATTCGAGATTGATCGACAATTAATACAATTACGTAATTAACCGACAACTAGATATGCATCAAGATTGATCGAAAATCAACACATATAAATAAGCACAATCGAATCATGAATCAATGCCCGGACGGTAAATAGCGATAACAGAATCACAACATATAGGATCGAATCATGAAAACCCTAGATTAGAAACGAAAAACTAGCCGACATAATAAACGGAATAAAATACGATTTAACCATAAAACGGAAATTAAATATATAAAACCCGTGATGAAGCGTTGATGAACAATCGCTGGGCTTGAATCCCAACCTCAAATAAAATGGAAAATTGCAAAGATTGTCCTGACGAAACGCTCCTAACGTAGACAAAACGTAAAACAAATGAAGAACAATGCGAAATCAACTCTAGAATGAAAATATGTGGAAGCTAAAGCTAAAACTCAAAAACTTATGAAAAACTGAGTAAAAGAGGCTCGAATCGTGAGGTGCGAAGTTGGGGCGTGAGGGGGTGTTGCCATATATATAGGCACACCCCAAACCCTAGTTTCTCCTTCTGCCGCTCGGACTCGCGACCACCCTTCGCGATCGCTAGGCGATCACTAGGCATGTCTCGCGCGCTTCGCCGCCGCCTCCTTTCGCCGCATGGTACCGCGACCGGCTAGCGTCGCTAGTAATTCGCACCGTCGCGAGAAATCGCCCAATAGCTTTCTCGGCCGGGCTTCGCCGCGGCACGAGGTCGCGGTCGCGGTCTCACCGGTTCTCGCGGGTTGCCTAGCGGCCAGCCTAGCGACCGCTAGGCTGGTCGCTAGAAACAGTCGATCAGTATATTGGCTCGCGCGTCGCTCTTGCTTCGATTTTCAACATATGGACCTACACAACACCAAAAGAACACCCAAGAGCAAGATCTTCTAGAAATAGATAAAACATTAAGAATCGATACGTAAACGGACATTAAACGAGCTAAACTCATCTTCAAATATCAACTATAAACGTAAAAATGCGCGCGTATCGCGTCGGGCGTCTGCGCGAGAATCGCGAGCCCATCGCACGCCTGTGCAGCCGATGCCACCGAAGTCTCGCCTGCTCGCCGAGAACGCAGACGGTTGCGCGGCGGCGTCCGCGAGCGCCGTGCACACCGAAGGCGTGCCGTCGCCGCACGCCGCGTGCGACTGCTCTCTCCGTCGCCTCGCTCTTCGTGCTTTGTCTTTGTTCTTCTTTTAAAGATAAGATTTACAGGGAAAAAATCTAATCTAACCACGGATTTTCTCGTGGTGTAAAACAAAATCCGATAAAAAATAAAACGAGCCACGATGAACGACAGATCTAACAATTAATTAATTGCGCACGTAATAACCAAACGTGAATTAATCCAACAGAGCCAAGATACTGATCCCAGGCTTTGATACCAATTGTAGGGAAAGCTGATTTTGACCCTCTCCCGAGGATCTATCTTGGATGTTTAATTCACCATACATTGATTATATTCCTAGCATGCGCCTATATAATTAATTGCAACACGTAGGGTTTTCTCGTGTTTACCTTTGAATCTATCGGGATGAACGGAATGAACGGATCGAGACTCGTGCTTTGATCTTCCGGATCAGATCCCGGTTGCCCAATCTCCAACGCCGAGTGAGGACGATCTATGGAGAATGCTACGAAAATCACACTAATCTCTAGAATTTTCAAAATATCTCCCAAGCTTCTCGAATTCTCGAAAATATGTAAGGATAATTGTGAGGATTAACCTTGATCTTATCTCTTACCTTATATTTATAATGCATTACCATAATCCCATTAGAAAGGATCCATGCATATCCCATAAATATAATAATATCCTTATGGATAAAGAAGATCAAATCCTTGCCTTAGAGGATGAGGCGCCGATTTCCATGTGGCTACAGGCCCTGGATGGGCCACCAGGATCAAATGCAAGGAATAAAGATGGCCTCAAATAAATTAAATATCTTATGTTCAAATTCGTAACATAAATTAATTTATAAATATTTATTCATGCCACTAGAGAATAAATGTCGACTTACCCTTTTATTACCGAAGGTGAGTCGGACTTGCAATTAGACATTACGAATCCCCCGTGTTTAAGATATCGCACGTCCATTAATTATTTAGAGCATTCTGACTGCTTAAAATAATTAATATCTTTAATTCCTTAAGTAGTACCACTCAATCTTATTATTGTACTTGAGCTAACTCAACCTGCAGGGTTTAGTACAATAAACCTTTTGAGCTCCTTAAGGGGACGTCATCATCCTAAACGGATACGGTAACTCGATGCAGATAACTAGCATGACATACAAGCAATGCCACCACCCAAGATGCGGAGAATATTGGGTTAGAACATATAACCCTCACCCATAACAAGTCAAAGTGATGGTCAGCAACTCATACTCACCTAATACCTTATCGAGGTTTAGATCATCGAAGTCACCGAGATCTTGGTTCTTCACGACGGTCGATAGAAGAACTCATCTCACCGTGATCCATCAATACGTCATGACGCATCAAAGATAGACAAGCAACCAAGTCAAGTCACTTTATCTATACCGCAGCTTATACCGACAACTCGCCCTCAAGTTATCTCACCGTGATTCTTTTATATCTCATTAAGCTCGACCAACCATACGCACTTACGTGATCTTCTACACACCGTATGATCTAACTTATATACGAGATAAGTGGACACATATATATGCAATCAAGTAATCAATTCGATAGGAGATTGTAATAGTGGTAACAGGAAACATTGTATACAAGCTCAACCAAACTGCTTTCAGTATACAAATCCAACATGTTGATAATGGAACTCGTTGTGAATTATTGGAAAGTTTTAGAAATCATATGCAAAGATTATGATATTACCGAAAATCTTGAGAAATTATATGTCAATGTATAAATTATGTTTAAGTGATATTATAGCATATTATTGATCTAGAGCCTTAATTAAGTGCTATGTGAATTTATTAGATTTTTTAAAAAATGTATGTTCATGTTGGAAAAAAATTCGAGAGGTATTATGGTTGGTATATTGATATGTAAGTTGAAATGGTTGGATATTATGTTATATTAATGATATAGGATGATGATTAGGCATTGTGGAATTTTATTGAAATTTTAGAAAAATGTTTGGGTATATTTGATGAAAAATTCGAGAGCTATTAGGTATAGGAAAGGTGATGTCCAATTTTCCTATAACTAATGTTTATACATATTAATGATCCTATGTTAATATAATATATTATGTGATTTTATAAGAATTTTTGGATGAATTTTGAGAATTATTTGTTAGAGTGCCGAGAGCTAGGGTTCAGAATTTAGGGTTTTAAATTCTTTTTATCAAGAAAAATCACTTATTAAATGCCTAGAATATATTTTACACCTATTAAGAATTTATGGGATTTTAGAAACATAGTATACTATGTTTACGACGAAACGTTATATTAAATGACGTTAGATATGAAAAATAATATGTAATGTGTAAGTTAGATAACACTTTAGTAAAATATCGATCATGTTTATTGATTAGCGTGAAAAATCGAGATTTAGAGTTATATGATAAGAAATCGATTGAAAATCGATTTATATGGAAATTGGTTAGCAATTATGTGAATAATTCAAAAATATGTTAAGAAAAGTAAAAAACGTCGACTTAAGTCAAAACGTATGAAATACGTTAGTATGTGATCAATGTTATTATATACATTGAATAAATACATTAATACGTGTAAAACGTATTAAAATTTTAAGAATATCTCTTTTGTGAGAAAAGATTTCATAATTAAAATCATTTTATCGAAAGACGTTAGTATAAGTTCGACGTTCAACCTAAATGGTAAAAATGAGGCCGTAGATTATATTTCCTCTCTATCAAAGTACTATATTATAAATTTATCAAAGTTTATTAAACTTTGAAAATCTCAAAACGTGACCGACGTACTAAATTAGTTTTACGTAAAGGTGGGGCGCGGACGCGACAAATCGGAGTAGAAGAAAGAAATCAAATAAGATAGTCTGACGCCTAGGTGGGCTTTACTATACTTTTAAATGATAAAATGCTTATCAAATGATTTATTTACGATGCTTTAATTTGTGAGAAATGATGATGAAAGGATTTATTTAATTAGCTGCCCAAATGTTTATGTTTTTATGTATGTATCATATCCATGAAATGTTATGAATGTGTTGGTTCGCTACCAACTTATGAGAAAATCGATATCGGATCCTATGCCGGAAGGACAATTCCCGATTAGGATTAACGTGTACACATAATGGTGACTGTGTGCTGAAATGACAATTCTCGACCGGTCACAGCGACGTAGAAGGAGGCTTACTTCTACGGCGTTAATGGAAATGTTCTAAGGAAATGAAAGGATATGGATCATACATATAAAGGAAACATGTCTGGCCAGACTAATGTTTATGAAATGATAAAAATGTTTCGTAAGTACAAGGTCTTTTCAAATAAAACCCTCAGATCTTACTATGAAGAGGCGATGTAATTTAAAGTTGATAAAATGTTTTGGCATGAGTTCACCGAGTGCATTCTTGTACTCACCGCATGTTTGTTTTAAACGTGCAGTTGAGCGAGATGATGGGTGGAGGTGTGATGGCGCAACAGCCCCTTTGATAATGATATGTTAGAAACATCGACTACATATCGTCATATGTGTATTCACATGCTTTTCCGCAATAGAACTAAGTTATGTTTTGATGTTGACAAATGAACTCCTTCGATCATTCAATCTTTTGTTAAGGATCTATAGGTCTCTTTCCATATGTAAATTATATGTGTCTTGTATTTAATGGTCAAGCTTCTTAGATTACTTGAATTATGCCCACAAGCCTATGATTAATTGTCTTTCATGTTCCTTGATTATCGTTCCAAGTATTAGTCCTCGTTAATCCGTTCTTGGATTAGAGGGTCGATACATTTATAGAGACAAAAAATAGTAATTGAAATTAACCGGACTTACATTCGAAAATTATTTATGGACGAGGTGCCGGGCGAGACGGCGAGACGGACGCTTGAGGGGAGACGAGCCGAGACGAGGGCACTGTCCGGAGAGTTGGAGGTGAGGCGGAGGACGCGGCGTGGGGGCGGCGTGAGGCGGAGGACGCTGGCGTGGGAAGGCGAGCCGGAGTCGGGAACGAGGCAGAGACGGAGGTGAGCCGAGCCAGAAATAGGAATGGAGACGGGCGTGGGGAGACGAGCTGAGACGAGGGCGGGGGGAGGCGAAACGAGCCGAGACGGGGACGGGAAGAGGCGAGGCTAGGCGAGGCGGCGTGGACGTGGCGAGACGAAAGAGGAGTCGCCGGAGAAGACGACGGCGAGGCAAGTCAAGAGAAGGCGACGGCGGCGTGGGATGCGGCGATCCGTGGCACTTCATTGTTCGGAGAAGACGACGAGAGCCGGCGACGTGGCTGAAGGCGACGAGGTGATGGCGATGGCGACGACAGCACCGTGGGAGCTTCGGGCAGGGTGGTGCGGCGGAGGCGCGCTCGATTTAGGGTTTAGGTTTAGGGCTCTGAATGAAAATATAGAGGTGAAATCCCATCTTTTTTAAAAAATTCAACGACGGATCAACGACGACAAAACAACGACGAAAAACCTACGTCGTAATTCCGTTGGTGATCAACGACGTAATTACGACGGAGTAAACATCGACGGATCAACGACGGATAATCCGTCGTTGTTCCGTCGTTTTTTAATTCCGTCGTTGAATTTTCGTCGTTGATCCGTCGTTGTTTTAAGCTGTAGTAAGTCCGTCGTTAATTAACGACGGAGTCACGACCGTCGTTAATCAACGACGGAAAACCGACGGATATTTTGGAATATTTAAAAAGAGATCATCCGCCTTCAAACCGACGTCCGTCGTTGATCGAGTGAATTTTTGTAGTACATGTAAAAAGAAACGTGCCAATAATACCGGAACGTAGGGTAAATTAAAATTACATTTAACAAACTATTCAAATCGCTAGAACAGTAAAAAATATCTTTTCCGTCATTTCTTAAGACTTCTTCTCAACATATGGAGAGGCGATGTTTTTTCTTTCCTTTTTCCTCTCTTGATTTGAATACGAAAATAAATGCATTGATTTGAAAACATTTGAGTTGTTATAAATGAATAATGCATTAGGTGAAAATTAAACATGAATTACGTGCCTTATTTACTTATAAACTGGTTATGTATCACGAGTCTAAGAGAAAAATGTAGTGAGGAAATAAAATCTTGATGCAGGATCTGATATATACGACGTATCGATATAAGAATCCAGTGAGCAGTTAATATGAATATATTTAATGCTAAAAATTGCATAATTGGAGAGATCATAATTCATAACCACAGTTCATGTAATAATTAGGGGTAATAATGGTTGAGCTTGACTGTTTAAACGTGATCAATATATTGAATCACACCGACAAGGTTCCTTTCGAAATATTTCAACTTCAAACCTATTCTTGGTTTGGATATTCAGTTTGTCGTGTTCTGATAAATACACAATGAAATAGATTACACTGGATGAACAAATCCAACTAAGATTAACTTTAAATCATTAACCATATAAACCTCTCGAATATCTAATATCATAAAAGTTACAGAAATACATATTTTAGAAATTTGATAGAGATTTAATTTCTAGAATTAATAATAACTATATTAAGCATAAGTACTCTTAGGGAACTTTATTTTGAGTAATAAGATGTATAGATTAAAATAATGCAAGCTAATTCACCGTTTATTTTGATGGATTAATGATGGATTGATCATATTTTGAAATAACTAAATTAAGCATAAGTACTTTTAGGGAACTTTATTTTGAGTAATATGATGTATAGATTAAAATAATGCAAGCTAATTCATATTTTATTTTGATGGATTAATCAAATTTGAACATGTTTTACCATCTTATCCTTCAAATATTCAATCCGAACTTTTATTAATCTATCATATCATAAAGAGTAACTCCCCTTACATTATTGATCGGACAGGTTCTGTGCTATCCAAATTCATTCAGTACGATTTGTCGTTTCTATATGAAGCATAGCTTTCTATGCACAACCTCAAATAGTGAGTTATAGAAATGTACTCCCTTCGTATTATTTAAAATATCACACTTTCCTTTTTGGATTGTCTCATTATAAATGTCTCATTCCATTTTAGGAAGTAATTATTCCTTCGAAAAATATGTACCCTACCCATTTTTTAACACTTTAACTATTTTATACATTTCTCTTAAATACTCGTGCTCAAAAAAAATGAAACAGTTTAAATGGGACGGAGTGAGTATCTTTTTTTTTAAAATGTTACCTTTAAAAAAATGTCTAAAGTCCATGAAAATCTATGTATATACTAATGTCATATTTTCTGTAATGACAAGTTTTGGAGTTTACGAGCACATGGTTCATACAGTTGCATGGTTGAAGTGATGATATCCGACCATTTCATTTAGTAATTAGTAAATGAGGAAACTAATTCTCTCTTCATGGAACAGTACTGCTGACATGTGAACGACGCGAAATGCTAAACTAAGCAAACAGTACTTAGTATTCCAACAAACATATATATATATATATATATATATATATATATATATGTGTGTGTGTGTGTCATGAATAATGATTGTAAGTAGCAAGTACTATTCCAACCTCTATCAGTTTTATAATGGTATCTAATTGTCCATGATTCAACTGAATAAAAATGTCTCTTATATGGTGTCAAAAAAAATGTCTCTTATATATATAGGTGTGTGCCTTTATATACTCATACATACGTGTTCCCTACAATCATGAAGTGACAAAATTTGATTTCTCAAAATAAATAAATATCAATTGATAAATGTTATACATGATCGCCACCACAAATATTATATATGTTCCATATTGCAGCCAGACCAGTAATTGAGACTGGACATGTATGATACCAACTGGAACAGATTAATCTCGATGTCCTTGATTTCTCTTCAAATGTATATAATATATTATACATTTATGTATCTTTCCATTGAAATGGGAAACCTTTTTATTGTAAAAATAATAGGGAAAACAGTGTATATATATATATATATATAGTGTAAATATAAGGACAAATATCAATCACTGATACATCAATATAGAAGCTTCGGATTCAATGCACAAATTATGACGTAAATGTACAAATGCACAATTACATGTAGAAATATGCATATAACTAATTCAGATATATATTTAAAAATAACTATGTGATTTCCAAATCTAATGTGTAAGATTTATTTTTATTTATATATGTTAATGATTATATGTAAATGAACTAATTTTGAATTAATTTCTATATATATATATATATATATATATATATATATATGAATAGTTTGAAAGCAAATAAATACTTGCCATTAGCTAACGCTAAAAATTGAATATTAGGAAAAAAGAGGTGGGACAGTGAGCATGCAATGAATCGCGAAGAAAGGACAAAAACATACAACGTAAGAAGAAGGGATCAACAAAAACCTATTCCACCCAATCAACGCATCATCCTCATCAATTTCTTCAATTCTATTGGCTCTCACATATAATTACATAAGCTATGTTTGTGCTGTGGGTTTAGGATTTGACTTTTGCTAAGAGCTTACTATCTCACGTATGTGAATATACAAAAACAAAAAACAAAAACAAAAAGATAAGAATAAATTAAATGATAGGTTGGCCAAACAAAATAATTTAAAGGCTGTATGAGAAGATTGGAAGGAAAGGGGAGGGAAATTATACTAGTTAAGGTAAATTAAAAAAAATTATAATAAAACTTGAATTTTTATTGAAGTTAGTAGATGTCGGGTAATTGGGATTAGTACTAAGAGTAGTATTGATAATCAGTTCAACAAATGAGAACCTTATATCGAATATGGTCAGTTAGAAATCCTACCGATCGCTTTCAACCGATCACGTTGACCGATAACTAACTTATGTGTGGAATATGGTGGTTAAGTTTTGCTTTACTGAAAACTGACTTGAAAGACTTAGTCAAATAATAGCTTAATCGTCACTATTAGTTTTTCTTCAATAGCAAAGGGTTACTAATAGAGATTTCAAAACGTGTTGTGATAAGTATGTTGATGAGGACAGTTCAATAATATGTAATTTAAAAACGATGTTGAAAGGTAGCACATTGGGAATTTTACGTGGTTTCGAGCTGATAGGTAGCACATTGGGAATTTTACGTGGTTTGAAGAGATCAGCTCTTACGTTCACGGTCGGATAAATCAGACAACCCACTAAACTAGGATTAGTTTTCTTATGGGTACAAGAATACCTAAGTACATAAGTTCACCTTATATGTCCCCCGACTAACTTGTCGTTCTTCCTTCGCTTATGAATGCAAGGAAAATTAACCACTTGCTTACGGATGCAAGCAACCTAACCACTTGTTTATGGGTGCAAGGAACCTAAGTACGAAACGATAACTTTATTTGTACCCCAACTAACTTGTCTTGCCCTTCTTTCAGCAACATAACATTTTGCTGCTTATTTTTCTTCTACTTCTTACATTAACTCCTACTTACATAGATTTTGAGTAAGGGTTTGAGTATTTCCAACTGAGGATTAACTGTTACATATTACAATTTATCTAAGTCTAGGAATAAGATGTTTACAAAGAAAAGCCTAGAATCTAAGGGAACATATGCTGAAATCCTTAGTAAATTTGTATATTTATACTCTGAGGATTTACTAATAACTTGAAAGAATTCCCTTCTTCGAGATTAGCTATTTGAGATTGATAGCTTGTAGATTTAAATGCACAGTATCTTTGCCTTGAAATCTCGAAAACCTTCAAAGATTGAATATTATCAGATAAATATAGGAGGAATGATGAATAGTATCATTGGAGGAAAATCAATCACATCTGTTTCATTTGTCATTTGAATTCTTCCTGTTGAATCCTATTACGTAATTTTTCATACATGTAACATCGTACAAAAGCATTATGCAGGTTTTGTACTTTGCTCTGTCATGGTAGGATTCTCTACAGATATGCTACAATTTCTGAGGTCAAAAGCTCAACCTTTAATTGACTCTGTATTTCTTCAGTAGGTACCTTACCTAACATCATTATTCAACAGCTACTCGACTTGTACTGTTGAAATTACACTTAGTCATTCTTTTCACTTCGTTGTTCGTCTTTCTTCAGTAGCGTTTTGTCCATCTATCTTCAGTAGCATTGTGTTTGTGCTTTTTCAGAAGCGATGTACTAACTTTCTATCAGTACGATCGATTTTAGTACTACTCCTATGCTTCTTCAGTATTGGATAAACCATACTGATGGTTGTTGGGAAAATTCTGTAAACTGTTGAAAATATTATATTCTAACTATATTTTGATTTGATTCCAAAACTTTATGATGATTGTCTTGATGATGTAACTTAGTGGTGTTCACATGTTAGAGAGTTAACCTTTATGGTTGCAGGTTCCAGCAGAAGAACTATCGCCTTGCGCACTCCAAGACCGATGAAGTTCAAGTAATCAAGTCACCGTACTATAGAGTATTAGTACCAAAGACAATCAAGAGAAACACCGATCAAGAACGCGTAATGAAGACTGAGTCAGGCGGACTAAAGACTGAAGATAAAAGTACGATAATGCTGATGACCAGAGTTGCTAAAGAGTAAGTCAAAGACTGAAGACTAATGTCGGAAAACTAAAGACTGAAGATCGAAGACTAAAGACTCGATTCTACTGAAAGCAAAGAAGTCAGTAATATGACTAATTGTCATACTAGCAGCTGGATAATAAAAGCTGCTAATTAATAGTCAAAGCTGGTGATAAACAGTCAAAGCTGGCTATATCAAGCAAAGCTGGCTGATGAAAAATTAAAACTGGCTATTTCTACGTCAAAGCTGAAGCGTCATACTAACTCAGATTCTCACACTGATAAAAGACGGAGTCTAGTCTACTGATAAAAGACAGAGCAATCTCGACTAGCCCAACCTGAAGTCAACGTACTGATAAAACACATAATCAACTCAACTGAAAAAACACATAGATATTTAAGCCTTGAGTGTTTGACTAGTCACGTGTCGTAATATATATGTAGAAGTTCCTAATATGACATATCACATTTTTAGATTTTCAGAGCTACATTGTATGATGATGTAGACCCTGATAGCGACGTACGAAGATTCAAATGGGAAGAATTCATACCATAAATATAATGGACGTGATTGGTGCTCCCTCAAACGATATTATTCATCATCTCATCTATAAATACGTACAGAATCCAACCTTTAAAGGTTACCAAAATGCTGCACATTCTAAGTGTCTAAAGCATTCAGAGCTCACATTCTAAGATCTTATACACAACGATTTCGAAGAAATGAGTTTACAGAATTATCAGTAAACCTTCAAAGCTCAAATATATTTACCATCTCAAGGTTTCAACATAAACTCCTTTAATTCTATGTTATCTTTCTTGTATATCTCAAGCCTAGACATATTGAGTTTATCGTGTGTTACAACTCATCTTTTAGTTGGAAAACCCCTTTACTAAAATCCCCGGTTTAGATAGAAGTTTCGGCAAGTAGATATCAAAGTATTAACTGCTGAAAGCTTGGTTATCTTGCACCTTGATAAGCCTCATTTTTACCTGATTTAAAAGGCTATATTCGTTTCGTTTGATATATTTATGTTTACCTTGTAAGATATTATGCCGTGTGTATTTCATGTCATTTTAGCATAGGTTTTGATGTAAAAAAGGTGGATCACGATAAAGAGGAATTAGCTAGCCCGGTTGCGAGCCCGCGCAAAAAAATATCTATTTAAAAACAATGATAAATATGATGAAATGGATATGACAAGGATGGATGTGAAAATTTTACAATGTTAAAGATTATCTCGATGGGGGTCCATAGGCACAAACTTATCGCAATTCGGAATCCGGACGAGAGAGAACGGAGTGAAACAGCGAAGTCGCGCAATGCAGCCGCGAGAAAACATGCCTCGCGAGACTTGCTCGCGACTCTATGTCGCGAGACAGTCTCGCGAGCTAGAGAAGATGGACGCACGTATTTGAAGAGCTCGAGACTTTGCTTCGCGAGTTAATCTCGCGAGCTTTGGATGCGCGCCTATGGACTTTGTTCACGACTTTCGCTCGCGACTCTTGCTCGCGATGAAAGGTCGCGAGACGCAACAGGCCTAGGTTTAAATATATACGTGCATCTTTTTAGAGAGAGGGACTTCAGCTTTTCATTCACGGGAATTTTACATCGATACAGAACGCTTTTCCTTTTCTTTTTTTCCTTTGCACATCTTGTTTTCACAGATTAATTTAGTTCAGTTTTTCTTCCAGTTTTCTTTTCAATTCCAGTTCGTAGTTCAATTTTTATTGGAGTTTTCATATTTATTTTCGATCCAAGTGTTACAGTGTTCATCGTGGAATCCTACGGTTTTATTTATCTATCTCAATTTATGCTATCTTTATTTATTTATTGTTTTAGTAATTTAATTATGCGTAGCTAAATTTCGTATTGATCCTAAGGTTTGTATGTCTGACTAGATTCGTATGATTTATCTGTTGATACTGTTTGCCGTCCCATTCATGATTTATGATTCTTGGTTTTAATTCTCATGTGTTGGTATATAGCCAATATTAATGCATGCTAGTTATGTGATTGATGTCCTGACGAAATTAATTGCATAGTCGATATCTTGAATACATAATACAGATTTTACCTTGAGACCTGGCGGAGATAGGTGAATTGTAGGAGGTTAATCCTTGTGTGCTTTTGGTAATTAGCTTACTTCTCTTTAGACCTGACGGAGACAGAGTTTAGGCTAACCCACCACTATAGGTTATCCTGACGGAAACTATAGTTACATTAGTGATTCTTTATATGAATATAGATTAAATTGGTAAACACATTAATAGGTTAGTTGTGTGAATCTGGTTAGGTTAAATACATCCCTAGGGTCAGTCTTTTATATCTGATTTTATTCCTATTTATATTTTGAGTCTAGTTTTATTATTATATCTCTCTTGATATTTTTGTTGCCTGAATAGTAATCAAGATTCTGAGTTGATTATTTGTTGTGTTCTCGAGTCGCAGTCCCTGTGGATACGATATATATACTTGTTATTTTACTATCATATTATTTGGTAGGAAAGATAGCGATCGGTGTTTTCTAGCACCTATAAGCAAGAGGTTAAGTCGACTTCACCCATAAGCAGTCAGATGTTTCCTAGCACCGTAAGCATAGGGGGTATGCCTAGTTCGACGGGATACAAAAATTTTAAGTCTGTATCTAGGTTTATATCTTGTACTCGTAAACAAGATCAAATCCTAGTTAGTGGATTGACTAAACAATCAGTCCACGGATATAGGAGTTGAACTCTCAAAACCACGTAAAAATCAAATGTTGTTTACATTCAGCTTTTTACTTTTTGTATTGTATTTACTTTACATATTATTGGACTGACATCACCAGCACACTACAACACATCATTATGTTAAAATACTCTATCATTATCAGTTTGATACATAAGAGATAAAACTGAAAACTAACTAAGCCTATACTCGACTAAGTGTTTTACACTAGCTTAAGTTTTCAGTAAAGGCAAAAATGTAACCACCACATTCCACTAGCACATCAGTTATTAGTTCAACTGACCAGCTGCTAAGCAGTCAGTAGGTTTGCTAACTGGTATCACTCTGAGCAAGACCCTTATTTTCTGAACTAACTAGCAGTACTGACATCAGTATTAAACTACCATCAGTTAATTGACAACTACTGTCACAGTAACCAGTCTAGTCTTGTAAAAAGAGAAGTTTTGATTTTACCTAATTGGTGTATTCCCCCCAATACACCAGTATGTACCCACATGGACCATCAATTGGTATCAGAGCGGGTTGTTCGCAAGAACCACTGACTCCCCTAGAGGTCGTTGTTTTCGAATAGATCTTTCAAATTGATATATTTTTGCACATTGCTGCATATTTGCTATGATGGAAACTAACTATAGTAGGTCTACTTCTTTTCCCACGTTCACGGTAAACAATTATGAGGTCTGAAAATTATGACTCAAAAGCTACCTCACTGTCCAAAACTGTCGTATGTGACCAACGGACTCATCATTATCCCAGAGAAGATTATAAAAGTGAGCATCGAATCGGGAAAGGACCCAACCTACGAATACAGGCTAAAGGATTGAGCTGACTTCACTTCAGAAGAGCGAAAGCATGATAGGCTCGACAACCAAGCCAAGAACATCGTCTCCGAAACAGTTTCCAACTCTCATATTGGAAAGTTGGTGAAATGTGAATCATCAAATGAGATGTGGGATGCGCTTGGGAGCATCCGTGTTGGCTCTGAAAAAATCAAGGAGAATAAGCTGACGATAGCTTATCAGAAGTTCGACAACTTCAAACAAAAGAAAGGAGAATCCATTGATGATATGGAACTCAGATTCGCAACTATCATCAATGAGATCTCAGCCCTATGCAAGGACAAATACATTCAATACGAGATCAACCTAAAATTCATATGGGCGCTCCCAGCTACTGACTGGAAAGTATATATAGTAGCACTTCAGAAGAAAACAGATTTCAACGAGATATCAACTGACAAACTCTTCTCAGCTCTAAAAGTTGATGATTATGACATCAGACAGACATAAAAGTCATCCAAAGCTGATGCATCTAGATGCTCAAATCAGCATAAGCAAATCAAGGAGAATTTCATAAACGAGAATTTTAGTGGGGTTTTGGTGGATTTTTATGTATTCATGATTCAAGCTTTATCTTTCACATGAATTTTACTGAGCAACATATGACTCGGGTAAATTATTATATTTCTTACATTAATTTCACATGAATTTTATTATATGTATGTACAATAATTTATAGATGACTCGGGTAAATTATTGAACTTCTTACTTTAAATTTCACGTGAATTTTATAGTAGGTAGGTACAATAATCTACATATGACTCGCGTATATTATTGTGCATCTTCACAAGGATTTTACAAATGACTCACGTAAAATAAATCTAAATATAATAAAAAAGACAAAATATGTTTACTTTTTCTTTAAAAAGTAATCGATCAATACCATGGTATCCAATCGAGAAAGACTATATGATTCCATAAATCCAACCACTATCCGATCGATTACGCCAAAATCGACCATTATTAAATTGTGGAATCCACACGAAAACCCATAGAGAATACAGTAGGAATCCATGGGTGTATCGGATTCTTGCTTTTGATCGGTTGTCACCAATTTTTAATGTTTTTTTAGATTGTTGCTATGACAACCTTATCAATATCCAATGATTTATTTGTCCATTCACTATAAGTCTACTAGATGTTTTTTTGATTTGGTTAGATTTCAAATGAATGTTATGAAAATTAGGTAATTTAATTTCTTCGCCAATGTTTTGAAAGAGTGAAAGTGAAAATGTGTGTATGAGTGGTGTGTGAACGTTTGGATGTGAGTACCATATATTTTCGGGAAAAGGTTAAGGTGAAAATACATCAGAGGAAGTTAAAATAGTGTTAACAATTATTATAATTAAAATTAAATAACAATATTGTAAGTATATCAAAATTTGTACAAACTTATAAAATGATTTATTATGTCCGGTTCATGGAATGTGAACCACTTTCTAGCATCAATGTATAAACAATTATTTAAACAAAATCATATTGAGTTGCATAAAATAATATCTAATTAATGCTCGGATATTAGTTGGGAGTCACTTGTTAGGTCTAAATTAATGTAGTTGAGCTAGACAGTGTCTTAACCACGAACATTAAAACTGAATGTAGGGCCTAGGCTGACTTCTTACAACACAACCAAATTTTTGGAATATTATAATATATGTATATGTACACACACATGTATACGTAGAGTGCCTAGACTATAAAATATAGAGTGCCCTAAACTATACACTAATATCATAGAAATTATCGATCATCATTGTAGGTCTATTATAAAATACATAAGCGTAAGTCAACGCTGCAGCATGACATGAAATAGAAATGCGAAGTGAGATGTGATTATTATTTCAAGAAATCGTGTGGAACTCAATTTTTTTAATTGTTTTTCAAAAGGAGGAAATTTTTTATTTTTATTTTGTTTGATGCATTTTAAAGAAGATGGCAATACCCAATAGCTAGTTCGTTGCTCCAAATTCATAGAGATTGGCAATACTAAACTATAGCCATATCACATTGGTCCTTCTAAAGTTAGTGTTATGTACTCCATTCATAATAAGTATATCGTATATAGATGATACATGTTTTAATAAAATTGTTGGTGATGTGACTGATGTTCTTTTAATAGAGAAAGAGTCTCATCATGTGTTAGATTGTGAATGGTAAAGATGATATTTTGATAAATTATTAGTGGTTATGAGGTTGGATAACAAGGAATCATGTTCTAAAAGGAAAAATGATATACTTTTTATTGACATTGATTAAGACAATTATGATACATTTATCATGGACGACGATAGTAATTAATAAATTATTTTGAATTCAAACCTCGCCCAATACTTATCTACGAATACTGGACGCATATAAATAATTATCTACAAAAGTTAATTTTAAATTTAGAATTGCATATGATTCCGCATAATATGAAAACGTAATTCAATTATCTGTATCAGATGAAACTAAAAATTACATATAATATTAATTTTACTGATTCACGAGGAAGCCCTCGAACCAGATGAATCATACTCCCTCCGTCGACGATAAATGTATCACAATTGTCTTATCCGTCGATGTCCACGAAAAGTGTATCATTTTCCTTTTTAGAAAATTATTTTCTTTTATTCAACCTCACAAAATAGTCATATATCTTTACAAAATAAAATTTATTTCCTTATATACCTTAATAGTCATATATCTTTACAAAATAAAATAATGTAATTTACTTGCAAATAGTAAAACATATAATCAATAATGGCTCAAAAATTAAAATATATAGTTCACATAATAAGTAAACTATAAGTGTTAATGTAAAACATATTGTTTTATAGAACTCAAATTTTGACTTTCTTGTACCTAATACAAATTTACAATAAATCCTAAATCGAAATTCAAGCCTAAGATTAGAAGAAATGTATAGAAACTAAAAAAGGTAGTAAAAATAATACATTTAGAGTTAAATTTCTAATTCTAAGAAAAAGAAGAAGAGATGACCACTTTGACTTGAGAATCGTCACTTAAAGTTCACTATTTTGTTATATAATTCACATTCTCCCCCTTAACATACTATAAATTTTCCTCTTTATAACTTTAACTTTTAAATGTTAAAATACATATATACTACTTAAGAAATCCTTAGGAGGGGAGGGGGTAAGCATGGGCCTCGATCCCAGGGCGTAACGTAGCCTTGCCTCTGATTACATATCACTTATTTAAGTGAGGTAATATAAACATAAATATTTAATTATAAATATATTAAGTTAATTGTAGATTTACCATAAACACATCAAATAAATTCTAAAATTTTATGGATATTTTAGGAATTGAATTTTATCTATAATTTTAATACATCTTCCTAAACAATGAATTATATATTGCAAATATTCGAATTCATACCATACAAGATACTGATATCATATTCATATCACGGCTTATATCATTTTGTGCAACAAATTATAAATGAGCCTTGAAGATATAAATATAAAGATATTATGATGATTTTTAGTTTGCATAATTTGAAAGGAAAAAGACCTAGGTTCTTTTCTCATTACATATTCATTTAGCTATTTAATTTGGAAATTGTTTGAACGTAAAGCCACCGTAACCATCGCTTCGGTTGTTCACAAGTAAAACAACGCAAATAGGTCTCCACCACCCGATTGAAGACTTAGTTTGACCGTCCGTTTACGGATGATAAGCGAATCGAACTTCATTGTGTTCGGATAACGCGAATAACTCTTTCAAAAGGCGACAAACAAGGAGTCACGATCGGCGACAATCGACATGCGGAATCCCATGCAGCCGCACTACTCTTGGCAAACACTTACGCTGCGAGCGCGCCGTAACAGGCGGTTTAAGTGCTAAAAGTGCCGTACTTGGACAAGCGGTCCACCACCACCGACAAGCGTGTACCGCCCGACTTGGGCAAGCGGTGATGAAATCCATAGAAATGTCCTCCCAAATCAGATCCGGAATGGGCGAGGCTGTAGCAGCCGGCGGGAGACATCGTTCGTGCTTGGCCTTTTGGCAAACCAAGCCTTTGCGACATAACTCGCACTCGGCGGAACATACCTCTCGATACACATTCGGCGCCAATCTCCTATAGGTGCGTCACGCGCACGCATGCCCCGATCGGTGTATCATGGAATTACTCTAACGGCGAGGAATCCACTTGGAATCGGAGGCCAGACCAAGCGTCCTTAAAAACAATCGGCCCCTCTCAACTCAAATCCGGTTTACTAGTGGGTTTCGTGTCCAAAGCTTGCACTGATGCCCGTACAAACTCATCCCGTTGTTGTTCTTCCCCACATCGCCCAATCAACCACCCAAGACCGATCGCGACCAGTAGAGGCCTCTCCACTTCTTGAAGGGCATCCGCCGCATTTGAGATGCTTGTTTTATATTCAATCACAAAATCGTACTGATAACTTTGCCACCCAAACTGCTGCGATGGCGTCGCTGTCTTGCCGAGTGAGGAGATGTTTGAAATGCGGTGATGATCGCACCACAAACCGCCGTCGAATCGGTATGGCCGCCAATGTTGTCTTGCTAAGGCCAACCCCATCATTTCTCGCTCATAGGCTGACTTGGAAGATGCGGTCAGCCAAAGACTTCTTTGAAATCGCTATGGCCCGCCGACTCTGCATGAAACCTTGCCCGATGCAGTGCCCGAGCGCGTCACACTCGACCACAAATTGGCGATCAAGCGAGGCATAGCTAACACGGGAGCCTCGATTACGCTTTCTAAGGCGTTGAAAGCGCCTCCTCGGCCTCTAAAGGCCATTCAAACCGAACTGAGCTTTTTCTTTAAAAGGGCCGTGGTGGCCGAGCAATAAGGCCATACCCTCACAAACCTCCTATAATACCTGTTGGCCCAATCCCGGACCTCGCGGACCCGAGCAGGCCGCGGCGATCCACTACAAGATCGACTTTGTCGGGTCCATCGCTACCGGCCCAGCGAAATAATATGTCCCAAGTATTGACCTTGAGACATCAGAATGCACACTTCTTCCTATTAGCTCAAACCGATTCTCCGCGGTGTCATAAAACCAAACTCAAGCGCTCTCGGTGGTCCTCCCAAGATCGGTTGTACACGAGAATATCATCAAAAAAAAACCAATCGAACTTCCGCAAATGCGGCCGAAACAAGTCATTCATGGCGATTGAAATGTAGTGGGGCATTCGTCAATCGAAAGAGGCATTACGAAATTCATAATGCCGCATGCGTCCTAAACGCCGTCTTATGGATGTCGGGACCAACCACCCCTGATTTGGTGATAGCAGGGCGTAAATCTATTTTGGAGAACACAATCTGCGCCGCCAATTCATCCGACATCTCTTGAATCACGGGATCGGATATTTATGCAGCACCGTGGACTTATTGAGCTCCCGATAGTCCACACAAAATCTCCAAGCTATTATCCTTCTTTTTAACTAATAATACCGGGCTTGAGAAAGGACTCGAACTTGGCCGTATAATGCTGCTTGCATAACATGTCTTCTACCAACCGTTCAATCTCATCTTTCGCAAGAGGCCGTGTCCGTAAGGTCGAGCCGACACGGCTTTGCCCGGGCCAACTATCTATCCTCGTGGTCCGCCGCGACGAGGGGTAGCCCTGTGCTCCTCAAAAACCCGGCATGCTGCCCGGGACATCGTCCAACTTCCCTCGTGGCCTCGGATAGTTTAGTGGGTTCGTGGTCAAGAACAAGCGCCCAAAATTCAACCTCGCCGTCTTGATCGAGTGCGAAGGCTCGCCAAGTTTCGACACATTGCGGATCCCCTTAACTCCACTCGATCCCATTCCACTCAAAATTCATAGTCAAAGTCTCCCAATTAGTGCGAACTTCTCCCAGCGTGGCAAGCCACGCAACTTCAGAAATTATATCAACGCCACCCAAGGCAAACACATAACACCGCTGCCTATACCACATCCGGCAGCGAGATAGGTGGTTGTGCGCATACTCCTTCCGATTCACCGATGTCCGTCCCCAACCGCACCCCGAATCGCCCGTCTTATCCGGTTTCGGTCGTAGTATGGAAACCAAAGATGAAGAAATAAAGTTGTGGCTAGCCCCACTATCGATCAAGATTGTCACCAGACGCCCTTCCACCACGCTCATGCAGTCTCATAGTACGAGGGTGAATATTCCGACCATAGAATAGGCGGAAAATCTCCACCTTCTTCTTCGAACCCCCGATCCTCTGAACTTCCTCCTCGTCCCGTAACCTCGCAATACTCATCTTGTTGGAATCCAACTCGTCGTCCTCCTCGACTACCATCGCTCGATTGCTTGAAAGGCGATCATAATCCGGTGTAAAGGGCTTCTTACACCTAAAACACAATCCTTTCGCCTAAGATCCTCTAACACTTTTGGCGGGCCGAGTGAACCGGGAAGCAGCGGTGGACTGCCGGACAATATTTTGTCCCGAGGACTGCCCGCCTTAGAAAAATGCCGCTCGACCCGCATAGTGCCGCTTCGCTGCCGTGTTAGTCCTCTCTAGCGGCCTCGAAAAATTTCTGAACGCATCCCCGAACCACTTTGAAGGCTGTCTCCTCGTCCTCCATTCGGAAAGGACAGATTGTCCTCGATATCCTCGCTAACTCCATTGCCGTCTCCAAATCATTCGAAAGACAACCGTAATGAGCCCCGAATCGGACCCTTCAACCCGTTCATAAAATACCCCAAATAATGTGCATCCGAAGCTGACCACGAAACTGACTCGCCAATTGGACAAACAACGATATGTAATCCTCCACGCCTCTGTTTGCACGACCGGACAGCCGTTCGAACCTTGCCCTTAAAGCGGGTGTCAAACCGTACTACCATCGCTTGGTGAACTCATCCCATGACATTCTTGGCTTCGCGTTCTCAACCATCGCCAACCAACACAAGGCGGTTCCGTCCATGGCAACCACGGCCGCCGCGATCTTCCTTCGTGCAGTACCATGTATCTCGACTCTTTGCTCGACCTTGCTATCCATCCAATCGGGTCTTCTCCTTCAAACGCCGGCAACGGTGCATGCCCTTCCGCCTGGTCGTCGCGGATGGAGTCTCCGTGTCTCCATGCGTCGATCCTCGGCGAATGCTCCTCCGTCGATGACCGCAGATCACCTTCGACGCCGCTGACTAAGACTCCGCGATCTCGGCCGATTCTTGTGACTCGTACGGTCCATTTCTTCGTCGTCTCGGCTGATCGGCCTCCAATTTATCCATTCGATCATTGTTTGATCTCGTCATTCCGGCGGGAGCGGGATCCGGGTCGGACCAATTGATATAACCGAACCGAAGAGAAAACTCAACTTGCGCGCCCAAAAGTCTCGACTAAAACTTGATTAATTGATAAAATCAAAGCGCGCACACCTATCTATTAAATACCTATCTACTCTTACCAAAAATAGAAACCCTAAATACTAAAATTAAAACATAACACAATAACTAGAATTAAAACTCGAACAACAATATCTCAGCCCACCTAACAGTGGCTCAAGCCCGTCCGTCTTGGTAAACCAGCAGGCCTCGGCTCCTCCTCGCCTCCTCCTCCTCGGCGTCATGCCTGCTCTGTTCTCTATCACGTAACCAATTAATTCCCAGAAACAAACACAACATCAAACGAAATTTATGAAGTTTATGGCAGCGCACACATTCATGAAATCAAAGCACATAGCAAAAAAAGAAAAACTATCACAAATTTCATCTTCAATCATAGTAAACCAAGAAGTACACAGATCGATGTGTACGTCTCACTTTGCTGTTGCCTAAAACTCACGATTCAATGTTTCTAATATCAAACACGACAGCACTAGTAGGGTGGGTCCGACTTTAATTTCTGGATTGAGTCATCAACATTCTAAGAGTCATTACTTGGTATACAGATATTCTTGACATTTTCCGTACCATAAATATTGATTCATTCTTTTTACATTACGTGTATTTTATTTTTATAATATAATGTTGAAACTAGTGATCTGAATCTGATTGGTTGTTAGAATGTCACGCCATTAATATTGACTTTCAATATGTTAATGCGTTTACACAGTGAGTAGAGACGACTGCGTCAAAATGAAATGGACCTTGCTACCACACCAAACCTGCCCTGACCGCTGCATGCGATCCATCATTTCTCCCAATATTTTCTCAAGTCTTCTTCTTCTTATTTTTTTTTTTTCGTTTTCATCCATTTACAATGGCGTTCTACTGACGCCGGCAAAAAGTTCAAATTTTCTGCTTGACTGGTTTTATTTTTGAATCGAGATCTCAGTCAATTATTTTAGCTAGGTAGTGAACAGTTAGTCATTGTGGGGCACGTCGACGTGACTATATAGTGATAGTATATATGGTATGGCAGTGCTACATAAATTAGCACAAATAATTACATTATTAATTAAATATAAATATAATAAATAGTAAATGAGAAATTATATCTTATTTGAAAACATTTTCCTTCCAACTAGTAAGTCAATGTTCGAATCATCTAGAGAGGTTAGTGTGCGTGGTGTGTAATAAAAAAAATACCTACATCATCCATGCGATGTTAACGTAAATCACCTCTTTAATTGCGGGGTTTTACTTTTTAGTTGAGTAAACACTAATTTCTGCGAGCATGACTTTTGTAAATTACTTATTCATCTACAAACTTTCGATGTATAGTGTGACTTGAACGACGAAAATGAATTGTTTGCTCAACAAGGTACAGACTAAAGAAAGCTTACAAACTTATGCGGGAGATATTCAGTAGAAATATTAGGATTTTCACAAATAAATGCTACAAAATGATTGCTCAATATCATAATTTTTAGTTTAAATTTGGTTTGGAATTCTCTTTCAATCTATATATAGACATATATGATATATACACAACATGAGATAAAGCATGAATGTTTGATTGGAGTATAAGATATCAATATAATTTTAGTATTATGTATTACATATAGGGGTTGGTTATAGAGGGAACTACCTCTTAAATAAGAACTAAGAACCAATAACCACCATTTGAATAAGATCGGACGACTTATAATTATTTAATGAAAAAATAGTTAAATCTCTAAATTTTCGCTATTTGAATATTTCATATTCAATTCTTCGTTGTTCGTGTAATTCATGTTGTTGTTCATATGACCGTAGTTCTTGTGCATGCTATCACCTTCTAATTAATTGTTATGTTCATATAATTCATGTTGTTGTGCATGTAATCGTAGTGATTGTGCATATACGAATAGTTGCATAAATGAATATATAAAATTCATTAATTATAGTGTTAAATGGTTACCATTAAAATATGAGGATAATAAATGATTTATAATTAATCATGAACGTTAGATTATAAAAAAATGGATGGACAACATTAATTCTTAGTTCTCAAAAAATTGGAGTTCTCATTTAATCCACTCCATATATATATATATATATATATATATATATATATATATATATGTGTGTGTGTGTGTGTGTGTGTGAATTCTTAAAATATCTTCACAATTTTAAACTTTCATTTATATATATATATATATATATATATATATATATATATAGAGAGAGAGAGAGAGAGAGAGAGAGTTAGGTTCAAATAAGAACCATTTTTAACGTGAGAACTAGAACCACAAAATTTCGCAATGTACAAAATGAATTCGCTATGAAATCTGAAGCATCCGTTGGAAAAGTTACTGAATCCAAAAATTTGATATTTTTCACCCGGGTTCGAATCCCATGAGGGACGAAAATTCTATTTTTGGATTCATTAACTTTCCCGATGGATTCATTAACTTTCACAGCGAATTCATCATTTTTTGGTTCTCACGTTCTCATGATAAAAATGGTTCTCACGTTAATACTCCCCTATATATATATTTTAATTATGATATGTATTATGTATAATCACTTAATCGGTAGTATACAGAATCATACAGATCTATATAATAATATTGAATCTTTCATTTATAAACAAACCTTGTGTTTTGAAACAAAAGTTAGTAAATTTAACAGTGCGATGCAGAATAAGACACAAAAAATGGATTAGAGGCTCATGTTGTAATAATATTGTTTGATAAATCTAGTTACGTGAGTGTGCGAGATTTATGTAAAGCGATAAAGAACACGAAGGCTTTTACGTGGTTCGATCGTTAATGAGATCTCGTCCACGGAGAGTGTTTCTCAATACTTTCACTATAATTTCAATACGGTGAGTGTAGTTACAAGCTCTTAGTATTCGATAAGTTGTCAACCCTTCTATTGTCAATTTTCCTTCTATTTATACAACCCCGAGCTCGCAACCAGGCGTGCTCAACCTCTCCATTGGTCGTGACTCTTCCTCGCGCGTGCCTCCATTGGCCGGCAGTGGACGCCGCCTTCGTCGCCACGCGTGGAGGTGGCGCTGACTTTGTTCAGGCGTGTCTTCCATTAGCCGAGGGTGGCGCCTTACTTTGGCTCGGGGCGTGTCCTCCATTGCCGAGGTGGCGGTTACGGGGCAGGGTTTTGGGAGTCGATTAGGGCTCGCCTTGGCTCAACCGCGTGGGCCCTACCAGCGTTAGGTCCAGCTCGTTTAGGCTCGTTAGTGGGCCTAATCGGTTGGGCCATATCCCATCATAGCCCCCCGAATAGTCGAGGGACAGCGATGCCGGGTGGAGTGAAGAAAGCGCCACCGAAAGGTGAGGTGTGGCTCGGACGCGTTGTTTGTGAAGGTGTTGTCTTTTGATGTGAGGGTTTATTTGGCGATCTAGTGCCGAACTCGAGTTGGGTGTCTGTTGTCCGTCGCTTGGAAAGATATGGTGGGAGGAAGTCGAAGTCCGACTGATATCGACCTCTGCGTGGTTACGCCGAGGTCCGATCCGAGTGGTGTTGCTCACCGTGGTGGGTCCGATGTCCGGCACGAGACCGCCTCCGTGGATGTCGAGGTGCGCTCAGGCGCACCAATCTGGGCCGGTTTGCCGAGTTCGATCTGGATGTAGGCGTTCCGTGAAGCGGCTTAGATTAATAGACGCCGAGGTCGATCTGGGTCCTTGTTATTTGTGGGAAGGACGAGGCGCAACTCCGAGGCGCCGCCATCTGGAGGCCGGGTCCGTATGATGATTGCTAGGTCGGTGGCGGTCCGTCTTACGCTAGCGTCGTCATCACGCGCTAGGCGGTAGTTGGGCACTCGAACCGTGTCGACGTGGACTCCCATCCAATCACGTGTAGGTGCGTGTCGAGTTGAAGCGTCAATTTTAGGCGCCTTTGTCCTATAAATAGGCCCAAACGAGGCAACTGTTCACTTTCCCTTCGACGCTTGTTTGAGAGAAAAATTAAAGAAATTTTCGAGTTGATCTGATCTCGTGAAGGAGCCATATACTCGCGTGAAAAGTAAGTATGTTTTCTTCATCTTCTTCCGCTCGAAAGTTCCATTGCCGCTTGGGTTACGGTAGTGAGTTCCCCGACGTAAAAGACTATATGTGCTATAATGGCACAGGTAGGTCCATAGGATCGAGTTCTAGGGTTCCTTGGGTATCCTCGGTATGGGATAGGCGAGGGTGGGCGTGGCGAGGTCGGGCTTGACATCGGAGGAACTTTTGAAGTCGTGAGGGAATACCGATCCGGGAGGATGCGTGGTGGTGCTCGCCGCCGGATGATAGGCGATGGCCCTCCGAGGGGTTTATTACCGTTTATGTAGATAGTTTGAGGCGGGTCTTAGGTATCCTCTGCCCCCGCTTATCTTAGCCTCAAGAGTATTTCCGGATCCCCATTTGCCAATTGACCCCGAATTCCATTAGGTCGGTGGTGGGGCTGGGGCTTTCTTGCTATGGCATTGCCGGAGTTCTCCTTCGAGGTACTGATGCGTTTTTTTAGTGTCAAGACCATAGGAGGAGTGTACTATCTGTCTCCCGGCTGAAATTTAAGGTAGCAGTTGTTGGATTTGTATCTTGGCGCGTTTGGTTGAGCTTGTATACAATGTTTCTTGTTACCACTATTACAATCTCTATCGATTTGAATACTTGATTGCATATATCATGTCCCTTATCTCATATACAAGTTAGATCATACGATTGTGTAGAAGATCACGTAAGTGCGTATGATTGGTCAAGCTTAATGAGATATAAAAGTTTCACACCGAGGGCGACTTAAGGACGAGTTGTCGGTTTAGGCTGCGAGATAGATAAGTGACTTGACTTAGTTACTTGTCTATCTTTGGTGCGTCTCCCGGCGTATTGAAGGATCACGATGAGATGTGTTCTTCTTTCCGACCGTCGTGAAGAACCAAGATCTCGGTGACTTACGATGATCTAAACCTCGATAAGGTATTAGGTGAGTATGAGTTCTTGACCATCACTTTGACTTGTTATGAGTGAGGTTATATGTTCTAACCCAAGATTCTCCGCATCTTGGGTGGTGGCGCGTCTTGTATGTCACGCTAGTTATCTCAGTCGAGTCACCGTATCCGTTTAGGATGATGGCGTCCCATAAGGAGCTCAAAAGGTTTATTGTACTAAACCCCGCAGTTGAGTTAGCTCAAGTACAATAATAAGGTTGAGTGGTACTACTTAAGGAAATAAAGTTATTAATCGTTTTAAGCGGTCATTGCTATAAATGATTAATGGACGTTCGATATCTTAAATACGGGATTCAGTAATGTCTAAGTGCAAGCCCGACTCAACTTCCCGGTAATAAAGGGTAAGTCAACATTCTTTCTCTGTGGCATGATCGAATGTTTATAAATTAATTTATGTTCAGGTGAACATAAGATAATTAATTTATTTGAGGCCCATCTTTATTCCTTGCATTTGATCCTGGCTGGCCCATCCAGCCCGTAGTAATCGAGGAAAATCGGCGCCCCCTATTGCTCAATTGGCAAGATTTTATTCTCTTTATCCACAAGGATATAATTATATTTATGGTATATGCATAGATCCTTTCCATATAAGATTATGGTAATAATCTTGAGAGTATGGAAATAATCCTAAGAGTATGGAAATAATCCTAAGAGTATGGTAATATTCCATATAGGATTATGGTAATATTCCATATAGGATTATGGTAATATTCCATATAGGATTAAGGTAGTGCATTATAAATATAAGGTATGAGATAATGTCTAGGTTAATGCTCACATATTGCAAGCATAATTTTCGGCCATCACATATTGAGATTCTCGAAAATTGTGAAGAGCTCGGGTGATTTTCCGGTGCATTCTCCATAGATCGTCCTCACTCGACGTTGGAGTTTGGGTATCCGGGATACAGTCCAGAAGGTCAAAGCACGAGTCTCGATCGTTCAATCCGTTCATCCCGTTCGACCCACCTCGACAGATCCAAAGGTAAACACGTGAAAACCCCTACGTGTTGCGATTTAATTATATAGACGCATGCTAGGTTTATAATCAATGTATGGTGAATTAAACACCAAGATGGATCCTCGGGCGAGGGTTAACATATGTTTTCCCACTGACCCCTCCAAAGTGTCCCATTGGCGTAATAGGTATTTTTCTGCGGTCGGAGGCGACCGAGGTATGAGTGGGCATCGAGTGCGGTGGCGGACCCGAAAATCAAGCCCTTGGGCCATATGGAGGAGGTGAGCAGCCTTGGTGAGATTTTGTCCATAAGTTACACCGAGGACGACTGAGAAGGCCGGCCTGAGTATTTACTGTCGGCGTCGGGATCGGGTGCGGGCGGGGTGAGGCATCCCATCCTCTTAGTCCTTATACATTCGATTTTCTTTGTGCTAATCGATTTTCTTCATGTAATGCGAAAGCCGATCAAGCGAGGCGGGCTCACGATCGCGAGCGAGGATTACGCAAAGAAGAAGATGGTGGGGCTGGACCTACCAAGGGTCAGAAGAAGGTCGACAATATGGGCCAATGATGAGTGGGCCTCAGCGGGTCCAGCCCGGCGCCGGAGTCTCGACCTCGGGGCCGTCTTGAGTACGGTACCGCCCTCAAGCTTGGCCGCACCCCTCCCCGAGGTACAAAAGTTCTTCCACATTTAGATTTGTACGCTCTTGCGATCTGTTATTAACTTGTGCTGCTCTTTTTCAGGGTGGGAGCTCGGTGATGGGGGCCCTGCAGCGTGTTCTTTGAGGGGCGCAAGTCGCCGCCGGGCTGGCGCGAGAGCTCAGCCCGGTATGAGGCGCCGGAGCGGGAGCTTGCAGCGGGCGGATCTTGAGACCCGTGGCACCGCGGGCGCGGAAGCCGAGGCCGCAAGCTGGCCGCCGAGGCCGGAGGGCTCTTCTTGAGGCCGCCTCGAAGAAGAGGGCTTGGGCACTGAGGCCGCCGAGGGAGATCGAAGAGGTTCGGGAGGAGCTGGCGGGCGAAGAAGGAGCTCATGGACGAGAGGGTGCGAGGTGGCCGACCGTGGACCCTGGCGGGGCCTTTGCCAAGTGGGCTCATCGAGTCGGAGAGCCCGCCTTTATTGCCGATCTTGTCGTCGTCTTTGGAGCCGAAGGTGGTGTCGATCACACAGGGAATCTGGTCGCCATGCCCGACCGATAAGGTCAAGCATGGGTGGACCGAGGTCGACCTCGGGGTGAACAAGGCTTACGCCCGGGTGATCTCGGGGTTGGCTCCTTCCGGTCTTTGGAGGCTCTGGCGTCACTCGACCCTCCCGACTAGTGAGGTCGTCGCCCGGTCTGAAGAGGACGAAGATCCCGAGCTTGGGAGCTCCTTGCCGAGGCGCGGGCGAGGAGGGAGGAGGAGGTGGGGCGGGAGGCGGTGTTGGAGCTCCGTACCGAGGTGGCCAACCGCAGAGCATCGTGAGGTCGGCGAGTCGGCGATGAGCTGAGGTCAGTGGACTGATGTAATAGTTTGAACCATCGGGTCGATAGGACCACAGGTCCTTGTAATAATTTCCACTTTTGAGTAATAAACGCAACATTTTAAAATGTGTGTTGTCTTGTTTATTCTGATTACTCCACACCGAATGGCTTGGACTTGATCATGAATTGTTGACCAAGTTAAAAGAGGTCCGTGGCGCCTTGGTGAGAAGGACGAAGAGGTGCTTTTCGGAGGAGCTGGTGCTCGCCGAGTGACCCAAGTTTTGGTCACCATGGATGTCACTCGGCGTCGTCCCCGACCGAAGAAAAAGTTGGGCGAGGCTGATCGGAAGTGGCCCGCCCCGGCCGAGAACGAGGCTCTAAAGTTGAGGACCGCACAGACGAAGTCCGAGGCGGACTTATCTGCCGGCGCTATCCAAGGCGTTTGATACAATGTGAGGAAGCGACTCGATCGATCGCGAGAGGCTAGCTCGGGTGTCGGAGGAGCATGCCGAGTAACGAGAAGGCAATCCACCGAGCTGGTGGAACTACCATATCCGAAGCTGACGACCGAGTTCAGAGCCTGCTGGCAGAGGGTATGGTGCGGAGGGATGAGGAGGGGCCCAACAACAAGAAGTTCAAAGACTGTGTCAACTCCATCGTGAAGTATATGGAGATGTATGAGATCGTTCGTAAACGACGTATGCCCCGGCCCCGCAGCGAGGCCACAACGGGCTCCACAGGTCCGATCATAGAAGAACCTGCGGAGGAGGGCGGCTACGCCGATCATGCCGAAGTGCTCCGGTTGATGGGTCCGGCTGAGAGCGGATCATTCAGAGGGCGATCCTCTGGGAGCGGAAGGCGACCGAGGACCTCAGGTCGGCGGGGAAGAGTGGCGGGTAGGGGGCGGTCGTACTCCGGCCGGTGTCCGGTCGGGGGCGGGGTGTGACCTCGTGTGTATCCTATTCCCAAGTGCCCGTGTTGGCACTGCGCGCTTGAGTGTCCTGTTGGTGAAGGTGACCACAGTCGAAACTGTCGTCGGGCTGCCCCGAGCCCGCATCGAGCGCCGGAGTAGGCGTGGTGATTCCGCCTTATCGACCGGGTTGAAGGCACTGAGTTCGTTCGGGCATACACCGGCCTGGAGATTTTGTGCAAAATTGGTGCGGCTTGGCAAGTCTGGCGGCGAGACCGGAAGCCGAATGAGGTTGTGTATAGCGTAGACTTTGTATGTAGATATAAATGTATTTAGACTTGTTTGAAGTGTACATTTTCCCTCGAGAGGTACAAACATAGCTTAGGACTTCGTTTGGTCGTAAATGTATTTATATCGTATCTGAAGTGTATATTTTCTCAAATAAGGGGTATAAGCGAGCTCGGAGCCCGGTTGACTTATATATGGCTTGGTACTCGGTTTATAGTCGTTAATGCATTTAGACTTTGTACTTGGGAGTGCATATCTTCCCAAATAAAGCGGGTATAAGTTGGCGAGATCGGTCTCGATGTCGCGCGTATGTAGCGATCAACTTAATGGGTAATCTGTATGCTTTGCATGTAGGCGTCCTACTTAATGGGTAATCAGATGGTTTGCATGTAGCGTCCAACTTAATGGGTAATCTGTATGCTTTGCATGTAGACGTCCAACTTAATGGGTAGTCTGTGCTGCGTACTCTACTTGGTGGGATTTTCATCTTCGTAGGCGTCCCTGTGAAGGTTTAAATGTGGTGTATCGAAACAGATGTTCACATATGTATGAGACGAAGTGAAATATTCATTAGAAAAGCAGATGTTTTATTGAATATGTAATCAACATCGTGCTTTGGCAAAATAATTAAGGGACTAACATGATGCCGACTTTAAATCGAAGCTATGTAAAATACCTCCTTAAATGAGTAATGTGCCAGTTCGGGATAAGTGCCCGGATAGGTGAGCCACTGTAAGCCCTTTGTCGAGGTCCTCGTGAGCGCGGTATGGGTCTTCCCATGTCGGATCCGACTTGTTAAGACGCCACTCTCGGCTTCATTATTTCGTGGGGCGAGGTCGCCTACTTGGAACGCGGAGGCTTTGACCCTTTGTCGTAGCACCGTGCGACACTGGCCTCAGATTGCCCGTTTATGAAGCGAGCTCGCGCTCTCGAGGCGTCAAGGTTGGCCCGAGTCTTCCTCGTTCGGCACGGTCGAAGTGAAGAGTCGCGGGGCTTGGCAGCGACCGATCTCGGCCGGTATGACGGCCTCGATACCGTGAGACCAGCTGAAAGGGTTTCTCCGTGCAGGTGCGAGGTGTTGTCTGTGGGACCGGAGGATTTGAGGAGATTTTCAGCCCAATCGCCTTTAGCTCGGTCAGCCTCTTCTTCAATCCTTGTACGATCGTGCGGTTCGTCACCCTCGGTCGACCATTCTCTTGCGGGTGTGCGACCAAGGTGAAGCGTTGATCGATCCAAGCTCTTCGCACCACCAAAGTTTTTGTCGACGAATTGGGTGCCGTTGTCAGAGACCGTAATGTGCGGTATGCGAGCGGCAGACATATTTTTCCACACGGTCAGAATCCTCCCGCTCGTGAGGCTCGAAAGTGGCTCGGCCTCGACCCATTTTGTGAAGTAGTCTCGGCTACGACTAAGTATCGGCCGACCGGTGCTCGGTCGAGCGGACCAATGATGTCGATCCCCACCGCATGAAAGGCCACGGGCTCTGCAGTCGCTTAGATCGGTTTGGGGTAGCTTTTGACCGTGGAGTGGGCCGCACTTTGGACACTTTTGACGAGCTCGACCGAATCTTGAACAAGGGTGGACCAAGAATATCCCGACCTCGCCTTCTTTGAGAGCTCGCGAGCCGATGTGACTTCCACAAGACCTCTGTGGATCTCATTGAGCACGTGGTTGGCCTCTTCCGGCGAGGCACCTCGGGAGGGGTTGAAGGTAAGACTTCCAGAGCGCGCCTCGTGTATGAGGTACTCGGGATTTCGCCATCATCTTTTTGGCTTCGCCGATCTTGAGGTAGTCGCCATGTTCCGTGTAGCCTTTATGGGAGACATCCGTTCGGCTCCATCTCGGTGATGATGCCGATGTGAGACTCCTCTATGCTTCTGGAATGAACCTCCTCCACAGGAGGACTTGTTGATAACGCAGCTAACTTGCTGAGAACGTCACCGACTGCCGCCCGTGGGATCCGATGAATCTTGGAGTACTGAACGAGGCAAGCATCTCTTTGCCTTCTCAGTCTACGCTCATTCGATCCTCCTCGCCAGATCGCCTAGGACCCGGTTTACCACGACACAGAATCCCAAGATCTGGACATGGTCCACCCTCAATTTCTTTGCGAGTCGAGTCCTGAGATCAGCGCTTCATACTCCACCTCGTTATTGGTGGTTGGGAAGGTAAACCGGAGGGCGTAGGTCACTTCTTGATTGTCCGGGCCGAGGAGGAGAATGCCTGCTCCGCTGCCCGTTTTGCATGAAGCTCCGTCCACGTACATCTGCCAACAGTTATCGGGCGGTGCAGGGACGGAGTCCTCCGCTGTGGGGGCGGGTGTTGGGGCGACCTCGCTGGTAGAACCGACCTCGGTGAATTTGGCTTCCACCGAAGTCACGTGAGCTGCCACTTTTATGGCCGGCCTCGGGAATACGAGATGTCGTGCTCGCCCGAGCTCCAGTGCCCACTGCTATCGTCCGGATGACTCGCTTGGACAAGACTTGTCTCAAATGTAGGTCGCTTAATACCGGATGAATGAGCACGAAAGTAGGGTCGGGCGTCGCTTGGCGTTCACGGTAGGCTAGTGCTACCTTTTCGAGGCCGGTGTACCTCGTCTCCGGTCCCTCGAGAGATCGGCTAATAAAGTAGATGAGGAGTTGTCGCCCTCCCATCTCGTACCAATACCGCCCGACGGCCTCGTCCGAGGTGGCCAAGTATAGAGGAGTTCACCTTGCTTGGGCGGACGGGGTCAAGGCGGTCGGCGATACTCCTTCACCGTCTGCGAAGGCTACAGTGTTCTTCCCGCCAGCGAAGTCCGGAGCTCTCCTCGGGATCTTGAAGAGGAAGCTGCTTCTCGGCTCGAGACAGAATCTGCGAGGCGGCTAGGCACCCGTGAGTTTGTGGATCTCACGGATGGTCCTCGCACCGCATGTCGAGCACCGCCTTCACCTTGGTGGGATTGGCCTTGAGCCCTCTTGAAAACCAAGCATCCCAAGAACTTGCCGTGCTTCACCATAAATGTACATTTACGGGGTTGAGCTTGAGGTTGGCCGACCGAGGAGTTGGAGGATAGTCTTAGAGGTCGTCGACGCAGACTCTCGTTTTCGACTTTTGACTATGATGTCGTCGGCGTGAACCTCGACGATCTCCCGATGTGGTCTTTGAATGTTGCATCCACCATCCTACAGTAAGTAGCTCCGCGTTCTTCGGGCCGAAGGCATCTTCGCACGCAAAGCACGCCAAAGTCGATGATGAGCGCGGTCTTTGGGCGTCCTCCGGCTCATCGAGTTTGGTGGTATCCTTTGTATAGATCTGGGAAGTTTGAACATCTCGTGGCCCACCAATGCCTCCACCTTCTTGTCAATGTCGGGAGGGTAGCAATCTTTTAGGCGGTGCTTGTTGGTCGGTGTAATCGACGCACGCGCCGCCCTCACTCGGCTTTCGGACCACGGTTGGATTAGCCATCCGTGTCGGTATTCGACCTCGAACAAGATCTTGGCCTTGAAGTTGAGTCACCTCGTCCCTTATGAACCGGCCGCGTTCGCCGAATATTCTTTTCTTCTCGGGACCGCTTGGTAGCGGGTCAATGTTGAGGCGATGAGTTATGAGCTCGAGCGACACTCCGGTCATATCGAGCGGAGACCACGCAAACACGTCCCTGTATTCCCTCAGAAGTTGTATGACACGCCGTCGGATGTCAGTTGGGCCTGGTGCCGACACGGATGACCTTCGGGGATCGTCGTCGCATAGTCGAAGGCTCTCGGTCGGTCATCCAGGCGTCGGCCTCGAGGTTCTCAGAATTGCTATGCACGGGCGAGGCCGCATCTTGGGTGGAGACTCGTAGGCATTCTTTTGCCGCCGTTTGGTCACCTGGATGCTAAACACTCCCACGGGTGGGAATCTTGACGGTGAGGGTAGACCGAACATACGGCCTTGGTGGCGTACCAATCTCTCCCTGTGATGATATTGTGCGGAGAGGGGCTGGACCGGAAAAATTTGATGGCCTTGGTGACCGGCACAGGAGCCCGTCCCACGTAACCGGAAGGGTAATGGCGCCTCGGGTTGACCGCCTCCTGGGTGAAGCTCCGTAGTTGGGACGGCGCGGGAAGTACCTGAATACCTCCGACCTCGAGCTTATCCAGGCAGCTCCGGAAGATGATGCTGACGGAGGCCCCGATGTCGACATAGACCCGATGGACGTTCTTGTTGCCCACCACGGCCTGTATGGTGATGGCGTCCTGGTGCGGCATGATTTTGGGTACCGGATCCTCCTTGGAGAACACTATATCCTCGCCGTCCCGAGTCGCTGTTCTTTGGCTCCTCGGGTCGGCCTCAGAGCTCGTTCTTTAACGACGACCTCGTCGCTCCGATGGGCGGTCCGGTTATAACGTAGACCTGCTCCATAACATTGGGACCTTCGTCCTCGTCGTCTTTAGGTCGGGTCGTCGTCTTTAGGTCGGGTCGTCGTCAAGGTCGGTCCGCAGCTGTTGCCACCGCTATTCTTCCCCACGCTCTCGCTTCCCGACCCAGCCGCCGAGGTATTTCTTGAGGGCTCCACCTTGACGAGCTCGTTTATCTGCGAGCCAGTGTTTCGCAATCCTCGGTATCATGACCATACCCTTGTGATAGTCACAATACTCCTCTGTGGACCTCTTCGATCCTCCTTTCATAGGAGGGGCTTGAGAAGAGCTCGGCGTGAGCTCAATATTTCCGCCTTGATTTGAGTAGGGAGGCGCTGCGCCGCGAGGTTGGGCCGAGGTCCCAGCACGGACTCGGTGGCCCTCTTTTGATTCTCGTCGGCGATTCGGCGATCGGCGCCTCGACTTGATCATCGGCTTTTTCTTTCTGGACTTCGCCGTCCCATTTCCCTCTCTTCCGATCCGACTCGTCTCCCTTGACGAAGTTGTCCACCAGTTCCAAAGCTTACTCGTCGTCTTTGGTTTCTCCCCGTAATTTCTTTGTTCATTGGCGGGTCGGATCCGTTTTGAACGCGTTGATGATGTAGAGGTCGTTCTTCGTCGTCAATTTTGAGCCACTCTTTGATGAACCTCGAGGCGAAGTTAGACATCGTCTCGTCCCGCCTCGCGGATTGTGGCGTGTCGGAGGAAGGGGCTGCGGGGTGGCATCTTCGATAGAGCGCCATTTGAATCGATCCATAAGGTCACAGGCGGTGTATCTTTGTTACAAGGGCGAGGTGAACCGGCGTCGTGCGTTGGAGATCGGCGCCTCGGGAAGATTTTGCACATGTGAAAATCTTCCATTCCTCGATCGCCATGTTGGTAGTGTAGGTGAAAAGGAAGTCGGAGGGTCTCCTGGGCCATCGTGGCGACTATATTGGGTGCCGTCACGTGGGCGGGCGTGTCTAGAATCTCCACGGAGAAAGGGAGATGATTCTCCGCATCGGTCGAACCCGGAGATCGTTGCCATCTCTTTACGGAGGGTGGGGATCGATAGCGACGCCTATCGTCCCTCCGGGGAGTTCGACTCGCCTTTCTTCCTTCTGTTTGATCAGCTCTCAGTCGGCATGACGAGGTGGAGGCGGCTCCGTGAATGGCGGGCGGTGGTGGCGGCTCGTCCGCGATGGCGGCTCCGCGAACGGGCGGCGGCTCGGCCGCGGTGAGCCTCATAAGTCGGGGTGTGATGCGCGTTCTCGCTATCACGCCGAGTAGTGGCCGGCTGTTCGGAGGAGCGGCGACGGGCGGGCCGTGGTGTTCATTCGGGGCCTTGAGGGGCCCGCCTTTGTCCTTTGGTTGAGAAGCTTTGGAATTGCCAGGTTGGCGTTGAGGAACTCGGTCACGGCTCGGCCGAGGACCTCGTGGGACGAATGAGCTGTTTGTTCGTCCCTGTTGAGGTCGGCATCTTCCCCACGTTAGGGGCGGTCCCGAGGGTGTATGGAGACGTTTTCCATGTTGCCTCTCGAGGTGTGGCGCCAGGCGTCTACGATCTCCTTCCCGCGACGGAGTGACCACCGGTCGCCCTCAAAGACGGTTGTTGCCAGGGACGGCGGTTATCGTGTTCTTGCCATTAAGTTGTAGAGGAAACGAAGCTTTCTTGTTCAAATGCTTCCCACAGACGGCACCAATGATAAATCTAGTTACGTGAGTGTGCGAGATTTATGTAAAGCAATAAAGAACACCAAGGCTTTTCGTGGTTCGATCGTTAATGAGATCTACGTCCATGGAGGAGTGTTTCTCAATACTTTCACTATAATTTCAATACGGTGAGTGTAGTTACAAGCTCTTAGTATTCGATAAGTTGTCAACCCTTCTATCATCGATTTTCCTTCTATTTATACAACCCCGAGCCCGCAAGGCGTGCTCAACCTCTCCATTGGTCGTGACTCTTCCTCAGCGTGCCTCCATTGGCCGGAGCAGGACGCTTCGCTTCACGTGGCGCCACGTGGAGGTGGCGCGCCGACTTTGTTCAGGCGTGTCCTCCATCGTAGGGGTGGCGCCTTACTTTGGCTGCTGGCGTGTCTCCATTGGTAGGGTGGCGGTTAAGGGGCTAGGGTTTTGGGTGATTAGGGCTCGCCTTGGGCCAACCGCGTGGGCATTAAACGTTAGCCAAATTCGTTTGGACTGTTAGTGGGCTAATCGGTTGGTATATCCCATCATTGTTCCTATCCACTCTCGCATCTCATTAAACACTCCAACAAAAAATGGATAGAATATATAAAAACACATATACGCAAACACTCATACCCAGTTAAGCGAAGAACTATATATCATATCATACAGTTGAAAGAAAATAAAGAACATGCACACACAAATTACAAATATATGTATATGCGGCGAGACCCAAACTTAAAATATTAAAGTATCGAAAATTCTCTGTCTTGGCACTAGAACAAAGTCAGAATATAAAAATGATTTTTTTTTTTTTTAAAATCGACAATATAAAAATGAGTTGAATTGGGTAGAAATACAGTGATACTGAAGGGGGCCTTTCATATATGTCATGTATATGTGTAACTGGGTCATACAATAATTGTCAACGGTTTTGATCATTGCAACTAGCTACCGTTTCAATTTATTTTATCTTATTTTTGCACCCGTGATTCCTTCTATATATATCCTTTCCTTTTTTCTTGATTCCCACCATTCCATTTTATTACAACTACATCTCCCCATTGCGATCGATATTATTTCTTCACGTGAGACTTTTATATCCATAATCTACTTACAAATTATTTCTTGTGTGATTAACACTTGGGGTTTTTACTATATTGACCGGCAGAGAGAATCAGTAAATTAAATAATGTCTCCAGCAATGATAATGTCGACGACGACGGCGCAAACGAGGAGCAATCACTCGTCGGAAAATCTGTACCAGAAAGGAGTCAAAAACATGTACGAGAATGGGATCCAGCATGTTCCTAGGAAGTACGTGCTGCCCGATTCGGAGCGTCCGACCGTAGTAAATGAGAGCCCCGACCTCATCGATCTTCACCTTCCCATCATCGATTTTGCTCAATTACAAGGTCCGAACCGCGCGCAGGCCCTTCAGTCCCTCGCCCACGCCTGCGAAAACTTCGGTTTTTTTCAGGTTCGTTGCCCCTTTTTTTTCTTTTTCTTTTTTAAAGGAGAGTGAGAAATTTAGAGTTTGTATACTATATGGTTATTGCAGCTAGTGAATCACGGTATTGCCTCAGAGGTGACGGAGGATATGGTGAACGTGAGCAAGAGATTCTTCGAGATGCCGTTGTCCGTGAGGGAGAAGTACATGACACCTGATATGAACTCGCCGGTCCGGTACGGGACGAGCTTCAATCAGAATCACGACGGCGTCTTTTGTTGGAGGGACTTTCTCAAGCTCAGTTGTCACCCTCTGCCCCAACTTTTCCCCCATTGGCCCTCATCCCCTCTTGACTTCAGGTACATCAAGTCTTCTATTTCAAAATATTATGATAAAAGTTGCAAAACTTTTCATTTTATCATTATTATCAGGGACGGAGGCAAGCCCCAGGTAAAGTCCGGCAAATGTTTATTATTATTATTATTATTATTATTATTATTATTATTTAGGTTGTATTTCGTATTTTTTCCCATTTTTATATACAAAAATATAATTTCTTTTAATTTTGAATTTAATAATTCCGTAAGAGTAAACTATCCACTTTCTGGAAATGTGGTGGAGGGAGTAGAATAATTTATTTTTGTTTTTTTGTGTTTCCCCTAATTAAGTTAGGTATTAATGATGTAAACAGGCAATCAGCGGTGTCTTATGCGGAAGAAACAAGGGCATTGTTCCTAATGGTGGTGGAGGCCATCCTAGAAAGCTTAGGGGTAAACGACGAGACAGATGATGAAAATGAAAAGGAATGTATTCTAAAAGAAATGGAAGATGGAAGCCAGCTAATGGTGGTGAACTGCTACCCGCCATGCCCGCAGCCTGATTTGACAGTGGGGATGCCACCTCACTCCGACTACGGGTTCCTCACGCTCCTCCTCCAGGATGACGTGGAGGGCTTGCAGATACTACACAAGGATCATTGGCTCACGGTTCGTCCCATCCCCGGATCCTTCGTTGTCAATGTGGGTGACCACCTCGAGGTACGTACCCCAATTCGTGTTATTATAGACAAGATATGAGGTTGAGTTGAGACGGTTTGGTTTTGTTGCAGATATTTAGCAATGGACAGTACAAGAGCGTTTTGCATAGGGTGTTAGTGAATTCGACCAATTGTAGGGTTTCAGTGGCTTCTTTGCTTAGTTTCCCGTACACGAGCACGGTGAGGCCCGCGGCGAAGCTCATTACTCAGACGAGTCCGAGGCGGTATTTAGACACGGATTTTGCTACTTTCCTGGAGTATATCAAATCTTGTGATTCCAAGGAGAAGAATTTCCTTGAGTCCAGGAAATTGAGTTAAACCATAATTAAATTGAGTCTAAGAGAAAGGAAAATTAAAGGACATATCACTTTTTTTTTATTTTGACTTTTGTAGCACTGTTTATATAGAAATTATTGGTTGTTGTGATAAGTGCGTTCGAGTAAGTATCGATCGAGCCTCATTAGTGAGAATATTTATTCTGTATTTATGAGATCAATTGCATTGATCACATATTTCATATTTGTCAACTGTAAGGAATGTGTATTTCTATGTTTATGTGGTCTAATTAGTGTGTACATATTTTTTATAGTCACAATAACTTTATTTATAAACATCTTGACGTTGATTTACAAATTACAAGCAGCACTGTTCCTGCCATTTTATAGGCCCTAGGCAAAATAAGAAATATAGGCCCCTATTTTTTAAAATTCATATAAAACCATCGGTCATTATCTTTTGTGCGTACTAAGTAAAACTTATTTTTCTTTACAATAGCTTGCAAACGACACAGGGCGACTAAACCACACTTGAAAAATCGGGTATAACTGATTTGAATCTATAGATGCGATAATGAGGTTTGAACTCGTGACCTTTGGCCACATGAATTCACTTAATCATTAGACCGTCCAAAAGGATCATTTATATTATATTTATAAAATAAATCAAATTTGTAAATTTACGTAAAATTCAAGTGATCTACAAATAGAAACAGATAATAAAAAATTGTCAAAAACATATACAACTTACTTGTCATCCTTATATTTCTATATCTCAACTCTTATCTATAATACGATATCATTAAAAAATAATTTATTCGAGTATTTACAGATGCAAAACCATTAATAATCACATCAACATTAATATTTTCTAATATATTTTAGGACCAAATGAAAACATATATCTATAAGTGAAATATATAAAGATTTAATATTTTGAACTTTAAAATAAAATAAAATAAAATATTCAAGTGATATAATATTTTGGATCCAAATAAATCTATAAATATAAAAATAAAATAAAATTTTTTAAAATAATTTGGGCCCCCTGAGATGGTGGGCCCTGGGCGATCGCCCAGGGTGGCCTACCCTCAGGGGCGGCCCTGATTACAAGTATGATAACGGCGCATATATATATGAGACGGTACTCGTAAGAATGCAAATATTTGTGAGAAATAAGAATGCAGCATTTAACGTATAAAGTTGTTGCACCGAATTTGGTGCAACAAATTTATACATTTAATGCAACAACTTTATACGTTAAATGTTGCATTCTTAAATCCCACTAATATTTGCATTCTTATGAGAACCATCCTATATATATAAGAGGGTTAACGTGAAAACTATTTTTATCGTGAAAACTTTAGAATCAAAAAGTGATGAATTTGCTATGAAAGTTGATGAATCCGTTGGAAAAGTTCTAAATCCAAAAAAATAAAATTTTCGTCTTTCATGGGATTCGAACCTATGTGCAAATTCTGAATTTTTAGATTTAGTAATTTATCAATAGATGCATTAACTTTCACAACGGATTCCTTTTGTTCATAATGAATTTTTATGGTTCTTAGTTCTCACGTTAAAATGGTTCTTATTTGAACCTCACTATATGTATGTGAAGTGAACAACAACTTGCTTTGACTGATTTTTCAAGTGACGAGACATTTAATTTTATGATCGATCTACGTTTCGAGTATATAATCGTGTTATATTCACTATCACTAATTCGATTCTTGGTGAGTCAGAAATAACGGATCAAAATTATTCACTTGATTATGGAATTATGGAAAAAATGGATAAGCACATATTATTATATTTATCTCATAATTAACATTAATAAATCAAGTGTATATGTATGTTCATTAATGCTTATAATAATTATGTGCACAAATGGTAGACCGTGAAGCCCAAGTGCACCGTGCGCATGTCACCCGGTGCAAGCACCGAGTCAGGTAATGTTCGGACGTTGTCCCAACGGAGATGTGGGTGCCAACCAGGTGCACCCCGCACCCAACCTGATGAGTTGCGAAAATGTGGGGTAATGGTTGGTAACATCCGTTCTGTCTCCCAGGCTCCCTAGAAACAGTCAGTAATTACCGAGATGAAGTTGTTTCATCTTTGGATATGACACGCTAGTTTCTAGAGTACCATCGGGTGTATCTTGTTCTGCGGAGAGAGGACTCATTTGTTTCATCTTTGGATAGGACACGCTAAATCTGATAGCACCATCGGGGTGTATCTTATCTTGCAGAGAGATGACTCCTCGACTCGGCTTTATCTTATTTCTAAGTTTGTTTGGATTTTTTATTTCGTTTATTTTCTTTTATAATATGAACTTCTATATTTTTGTTTCATATTTCCCAAAGTAAGTGTATCACTTTCCTACAAAGATTATAATCAAATCGACAAGGTTGACAATTGAAAAATGAATTCTCAAAGTTAAATTGATTGTTAACACGTTGGTATATAGTTGAAAGAAAAAAGACACTCGCGCTCACATTAGTGTGGTAATATTTAATTGACTATTTTACACGTTGGTGCACGTGCAAACTAAATAAAGTCTGTAGAGAGCGAGTTTAATAAATAAGGAGTGTAATAGAGTTTCAAGTCTGAACAGCTAATTAAAATTGAAGCCGCCTGAGTTTATGGTGATTTAGTTCAAAGTTGTGTATAATTGACGGCGGCTCAGTCAAGACTCGTATCTCCGTCAAATTAGTGATTTACTAGAATTTGTTGACACTTGACTTTGAAAGTCTTACTATTTTAGGCTTGATGTGGATGTGGAGCCATAATGTTTTCAACTACTCTTAAATGCACAATTGATCCAGTTCAATAATTGATCCAAGTCTATGCTGGAAAGCCACATGGAGATCACTTGTATTTATAATGGTCTCTGGTTAAAAAATCGATTTAAATAGTTATCGATTATTTTGATTTTGACCTGGGATCAAGATGGCTAGGCTGGTGTGCCTTTTTTTTTTAATTCTATTGATTTTTTAAAAAGATTACAAAGAAAATTTATCAATGTCCGCCAGGGGACAAAAGTAATTATTATTATTATTATTATTATTTTATTGAATTTGATGCTTTAATTAGGATTTTTCTTGCATCAAAAATTTAGTATACTATATAAAAATTAAAAGACATTCGAGCAAAACTATTAAATCCACAGGACTAAGGTGAATATTATCATTTTCTTCGTATTGATTTTCCACGTTCAACGAGCACATTAATTTTTGGATATCAGAAAGTGTTGTCTAGAAAATAGTTGATAAAATTGTGATATTATAACGTATATATGAGTATTATTTTACTAATAGCTAAAGTACGAGATAATTTTTGAAAAAATGTCCAAAATTTGAGTTAAAAACTCGTAAGAAAATATAATGAATCTAAAAGATATGAAGTTGATGGATTAATTGGATTAAGCATTAGCTTCACCCTCAATCGGCTCGAATTGGAATCCTCTAAATTGCATATGGGTGTTTCATCATATATTGTACTTGCGGATGAATGTTATTTGATGGTATTTCATGAACGTGGTTTTAGGTGTATTTTGGGGGAAGGGGAATATACCTGATATGAAACTTTTCAGTTTTCTTCAATTTTTATGAAAGCATATTGAGTCGGCAGTTGTTCTCACAAAAGATAAGGACTATCGGTCAATGAATTTAGAGCAGAAGTTGAGCGTGTGCGCAAGGTGGTGGAACAGAAAGATTGATCATTCAACCAATTCAGAAACCACAAGCAAGACAAAATATAAGATCAGATGCATACAGATGTTAGACTGATAATGAGTTGTCAAATTGAGTCTGAGTTCACTCATTTATGTTGCGTTCAGATATCCACACAACAAAACAACTAACAACAAAGTAGTAAACCACACAATGATTAACATGGTTTAGAGATTCCCTTCCTATATCGACGAACCAGCGAATAGTGAATTCCAATCAACCTTAGAAATTCCTTGTTTTATAATTCCAAAGGAAATGACTACATATCTCACATACTAGATATCATATGTCCCTGGATTATCGAATCAGAACCTCTCTCCTTTCACTTTCGCCCAGTTCACTTTAGGGCTACTCATTACCATTGTTTTCAGTAGTTACACCTTGATGTCTACTCAAGGCTTCATCCTAACTTCCGTCTTTATCTTAGACAAGTTAGAACTACATTTTCAACTAATTTGGGTGCCTTTACAAGAAAAAAAATAATCTAAAGTTATGCAACACTCATCTAAGTTATACTACCCCGTCCCACCCAAAATGACATGCATTACTTTTTGGATTGTTCCACCCGAGATGACATGTTTTCTTTTTAGGAAATAATTATCTCTTCAAAAATTATGGACCATTCCTTATTTTCATCACTTTAACCTCCTATACCTTATCCTAAATAATCGTGCTGAAAAGAAATGGATCATCTTAGGTGGGATGAAAAGAGTATTATAGATTTTACAATGAAGAGCTACTTAGATATAGGGAGACTGAACCTAAGTGGTTTTCACTGTAGATGAGTGGAGAAACATTTAGCTTTGGAAGAACAAAGTTCTGTCCAAGTTTTGTCAGAGTTGGAGTTGGAGTTGGAGTTGAGTTGGATCTTCTTTCTAAGAGCATCAACTCCCGAAAACTCTCTCTACACCCAAGACTTGGGCATATATCTACAGTTGAGGAAGTACCTTAATTCAAGAGGTTCAAATTCAAACTAACCATTGGAAGAGAGTCATTTGAAATTCAAACTCTACTTTTGAAAAATACAACCATTGGACTTTGTCATTTTGTGCTTTGTCGCTTTATGAGTCAGACGAATGCATAAAGCAGTTTATCAATAGATTCGTCTTTTCTTCATCAGCAACCGTCTTTGGTCTTCAGCTTAGTCCTTCGTACTTCTTCTGACTTCATCTTCAGGTAACGTGATCCGTAACAAGGTTGTGAGTGACTTTAGATCTGGTTGAACGAGCATCTGAGTCCTTCAGGTTCTCTAATCTTGATATCTACTTGACTCAGACTATCTAATGTCATAGTGGTCACCAATTCCCCCAAACAATCAGGCTTCCTAAATCCTTTCGTTAAACCCAATTTGTCTGACGGTAAATCTTTCAACATTGAGCTCTGCCTTTGATGCTTTGGTTGATATAGCTTAAACAAGTTGTCAATTGCTCCTAACTTCTCTAACCCGATATTGCTACTTTAGAACTTGAGGCTTATCCTCTGATAAGTCAATTGGTTCTTTTCTAATTTGGTTTCTAACTTAACGTCTTCGGCTTTAATTGCTCTTCAAACAAAGCACTCATATAGTACAGTTTCCTAACATATGAGCTAACAAATAGACATAGCATCAGTAGCTATTATTGGATAGATATATTAAACATATCTTTTTGATTAGATAGGTTTTGAAATTTAATCAAAATATTGTTTCCATCATGTGTCAACTTTGAGATTACAGTTAATGGATTTAATAATGGTGTTAAGAACATATAAGAAAATCATATTCTACCCAATCTTATTAATTTAAAGAATGGAAAGTTTTTTGTGCTAAAAATATTATATATAAAAAAAATCAATTTTGAACGATCATCCTCGATTTTTTTTTCTTCTCCTGTCCACCATTGATAAGTTGATTGCAAGGCCCCATATTGATTATTATCTTGTCCAATTTTATATTTAATTTATATAAGATAAATATTTGAATTAATTGATGATTATCTTTCTAAGAGTTGTGAATAGAAAACAAGATTCATAATGAAGTTAAACTAGAAAAAATGAAAAACACGATTTAAGAAACAAGATATCAATATGTGGATATTTGATTTGATTGATAAAGCTTAATAATAAATAATCATATTTTATCATATGTTTAATTTAAATAATTAAGCTCGTAATTTGATCCCTGGTTTGGCCCATCCAGTCCGTAGATATAGGATTTATTATATTTATGGGATATGCATGGATCCTTTTCTAATGGGATTATGGTAATGCATTATAAATATAAGATAAGAGATAAGATCAAGGCTAATCCTCAATTAATTGTGACTATTTTCGTGCTCCAATCATCTATTTGAGTGATAATTTATCAACCCAAATTTGAATTGATTATTTATTCATTCTTCATTCTATAATGCAAAATTTCAAAAATACACTTACCAAAATTATTTTGGTCATTTTCATCTCTTGAGACGCATCAAAAAGTGGGCCTCAATTATAAATATTTTTTCTTTTTCTTTTTTTTTTCTTTCTTTTATAGCCAAACTATTCTTTTTTCATTTTTATTTGTTTATTTCTTTTTGCTTCGTTTTCTTTTCTTTCTTAAATTATAAGCTTATGTTGTGTATTGTATTTCAATTTCTTAGTTTAAGCTGTCTTTTGTGTTGTAGGATTTTCTTTAAAAAGTATTTATATTATTTGTCAATTTTACTATATAATATTTGCATAATTGATTAATTTTTTATATTAATTGAAAATAACTATCAAATTAATTTATATTAAGTTAAAATATAATAAATGTAAGATTTAAATAAAATGATGAGTGAGTTGAAAATGAGTCGAAGATTTATAATAAAATGTTGAGTGATTTAAATATTAATTGAAAATAACTATCAAATCAATTATGGAAGGTATTACTGAAAATGAAAGTAGGAAAATAAAAATATAATAATATGTATGTAATAATGTTAGTAAAAATTTAAAAATTGGAAGGTAACACTGGAGATGTTCATATAGTCAAACGCTGGATTGCCAAGGAATAAAAATCCTCTAGCTCCAACTGTAACTAATCGAGATTTATGCCAATAGATATAAAAATTATTTTGACAAAGGAATGTTATAAACCCAAAACTGTTTTTTTTAATATATAATATTTTTCTAGACACAAACAACTTACCATTCTTTAAATTGACAAAATTGCATGTCAGCTCTCCTCTGTTCAAAAAAGTGGCATTATTGGATCCAGTACGAAAGGCCCAATTACCGCAGTCCAAAAAATAGAAACTCGCAAAATGATCAGCGGTATCTAATCTTATGATCCGATAAGGCAATAATCATTTCACTAGGAGCTACATCTCTTTTTTGAGAAGAAAAGCTACAATTCTAAGTAGTATAAAAGCTACTTTTAATTTGGATCTGAATTTTGATTTGTTTTAGTAAATTTAGTCCATAAGAAAAATTATCTAAAACCGTCTCATAGTTTGAGATACATAAAATAAATTGAAAATAAAATTTAAATAATAACTAAATATTACTCAATTATAATCCATACAATGAAATTTGACCCATAAAATAATTCGGTATATATATTTTTTTAATTTCGTATTTATTGTTATGCACATCGAATAGATTTGGAGCAAGAGACTGCGGGTGAGGTAGGTACAAAGTACAAACTACACTTTGAATTTACTGAAGTGAAATAAATGAGCATAAATAATCTACACAAATAAAGTAAAGCCTCTGCGTGTGGATATGGTGAAGAGAAAAACATAACTACCCGGTTCAACCAACTTCAATCCTTAAACCCGCCACCATCATGTCATTCACATTATCTCTCTCCACCTTATCTCCCACCACCCACCACCGCCTCCACCGCCGGCGCTGCCCCGCTCCGTCGCTTTCCATCAATAACTCCGCCAACGGCAAACCGCCGCCACCTACCAAGACCACTTCATGGGTGAGCCCGGACTGGCTAACCTCCCTCACGAAGTCACTCGGAACATTAGGCCCCAAAGACAACTCCAATATACCCGTCGCCAGCGCCAAGCTGGATGACGTGTCGGACCTCCTCGGCGGCGCCCTGTTCCTGCCGCTCTTCAAGTGGATGAACGAGTACGGCCCCATCTACCGCCTCGCCGCGGGCCCCAGGAACTTCGTGGTCGTCAGCGATCCCGCCATTGCCAAGCATGTGTTGAGGAATTACGGCACCAAGTACTCCAAGGGCCTTGTGGCTGAGGTTTCTGAATTCTTGTTTGGCTCCGGTTTCGCCATCGCTGAGGGTTCTCTTTGGACGGTAATTCTGCTTCTATTTTTCTCTGTATGCCTTTAGATTTATGGATGGGATTCAAGGGGTTTGGATTTTGATTCTGGGTGAATTTAATTTTTATTTGGGAGTTGGTCGTTAATGTTTAGATTGAATTAAAATGCCTTCAATGTGTTTGCTTTATTGTTCGCTATAAATTAGGGTTAACTTCGGAAGAGATTTGAATGTAGCATTATTGTAATGGAACCTTCGGCATCTCTGTTCTTGATAGAACTTCAATTGCTTTTTTAATAAGATTTAATGTATCAAAATAGCCATTTTTATATTGTTAAGATAAAACATAGTCAAAAAGATAAAAGATAGCTACTTTTTGGCTTAAAGTATTATTTTTTTCTTTAATTGCGATTTCAAGACTAAATTCACGTGTTTAGAAATTGATGGTTGTGAATTAAGGTTAGTTTTCGGGCAACTCATGACCAAGAATAGGTTTAGTGTGAATTGTCCCTTAAATAGGCAATCCGCGACTAAACCTATTCCTTAATCATGAATTAAGAGGTAACATAGTAAGAGTGACTTTTGTTTGTCTTTTTTTTTTATGTTAGTGACTAGTTTTTATTTTTGCTATCTTAAAACGACTATTCTATTAATTCACTCTTTTAAACGTAGCCTAGAACTAATGTTTGAGGGAAGGTCCTCATTTAAAATGACCATTCTATTAGTTCACTCTTTTAAAAAGTATGCTTATTATAGGTAAGGCGCAGGGCCGTGGTTCCATCACTTCACAAGAAGTACTTGTCGATAATAGTTGAACGGGTCTTTTGCAGATGCGCTGAGCAGTTGGTCGAGAGGCTGAAACCCAGCTTACTCAATGGCTCGGCTGTAAACATGGAGGAAAAATTCTCACAGCTTACTCTTGATGTTATCGGGCTAGCTCTATTTAACTTTGAGTTTGATTCTCTCACCACCAATAGTCCAGTTATTGATGCAGTTTATACTGCACTGAAAGAGGCAGAGCTCCGTTCGACTGATCTACTGCCATACTGGAAGGCAGGTTATTCCTTCGACTCTTTCCGACTGTGGTGTCACCTATAGTTAAACAACAATGCTCACTTTGCTTATCTCTTTATGTTTACCTCAGATTAGTGCTTTATGTAAAGTAATACCAAGACAAATTAAGGCTGCAAAGGCGGTTACTACAATAAGGCAAACTGTTGAAGAGCTCATAGCGAAGTGCCGGAAGATTGTAGAGGCTGAGGGTGAGAGGATCAATGAGGAGGAGTATGTGAATGATGCAGATCCGAGCATTCTTCGCTTCTTGCTTGCCAGTAGAGAGGAGGTAAAAGCTTTGATCAGACACAATTTTTTGCCTTTCTGTTTGATATAAGCTGCTTTAGCAATTTTTTCGTATTTGTTTTGTATCTTTTGATTTTTCGATGAATCTCACTGCGTTCAAACCGTCACACAATTGTGTTTATTTCAGGTTTCGAGCACGCAGCTGAGAGATGACCTTCTATCGATGTTAGTTGCTGGCCATGAGACCACTGGTTCTGTGTTAACTTGGACGGCCTATTTGCTAAGTAAGGTGCAGTTACTAATCTCCTTCCAATCGCTCATCTTTTGTATGTCGTGAGCATGTTCTCACCAACGTAACTGCAATTTCAGATGCTTCTCCACTTCCAACCCTTTGCAGGATGAGGCACACTAGTGTGCATCCTTCCTAATTAAATCATAATTGTGATTAATAAATCCTAAGTGGGGATTAATAAATTCTAATTAGGGAATAGTAAACCCTGATTGGGGATTGGTGAACCCTAATTGGGGTGGATGCACAGTACATCCGGATGTACACAAGTTTTTGCCTTTCAGGATTCATGACTCCAAGAGTTACTCAGGATTTGAAAATTTAAATGTTGCCAATTTTAGCTCAGTAGAATGTAAGGTAGTTTTCTGTTTCAATAGGTGGGCAGAAAACTAAGTATGTGGGCAGAAAACTAAGTGTTCGTTATTCATGTAGTTCTTTACATGTTTTTGATGCAGGATCCATCCTCTTTGTCAAAAGCACAAGAAGAAGTTGACAGAATTTTACGGGGTCGGCTTCCTACCTATGAAGACATAAAGAATCTCAAGTTCTTGACACGTTGCATTAATGAATCCATGCGTCTTTATCCTCATCCACCTGTGAGCTTCCAAACTCGCTTCTGAACTTGACAGATTGTGCTTGCTTTTGATCTGGTGATCACCTCCCTCGAATAAATATTTCATTAGGTCCTTTTGAGACGTGCTCAAATTGATGACGTGCTACCTGGGAACTACAAGGTCGCTCCTGGTCAAGATATCATGATCTCAGTCTACAATATCCATCGCTCTGCAGAGGTATCTTTTCACCACATTTTTTAAAGGAATAATTCAGACTCTCACATAAGCTGATTCAGTGATTCTAAACTAATCTGACATGAAGCCGACTGAATGAGTCAAATTAATTTTCTAAAATCTAGTTATCTTTTACATCCACGGGAAAACTAGGCTACTATAGATTGAGAGTGCAGATTTTTTAACTGCTGTATATTATGTTCTTTCGTTTCCATCTTAATACAAATGAGTCTTCATTTACAGGTATGAGTCTTCATTTCTTGTTTTGTTTTTGAAGGTGTGGGAAAGATCTGATGATTTTGTTCCAGAAAGATTCGATTTAGATAGCCCAGTTCCAAATGAAGCGAATACAGATTATAGGCATGCACTCTAACTTCACTTGTTTCTCTTGAGACGCTAATAGTTCTACAGCCAATTCATCTTTAAATTTTTAATATTTCAGATATATCCCATTCAGTGGAGGGCCGCGCAAATGTGTGGGTGATCAATTTGCTTTGCTTGAAGCGATTGTAGCCCTTGCAGTACTTCTGCAGCACGCGAGCTTTGAGTTGATCCCAGACCAAACTATTGGCATGACTACTGGAGCCACTATCCACACAACAAATGTAATTTCTTTTCTTAACCCCTAATTTCTTAATTATAAGGTTTTGTTTTCAAGCTTTTTCCATAAGGCCGTCATTTTTGTGGTCTGAGGGCAAAATATTGATATTTAGGTAGAATGAGAAACAAAATAACTTGTGGAAATCAAATTACCGGCCAATGTTCTTGGTGTAACAGTGATTGGCTGTTCTAGAGAGAGAGAGAGAGAGGGTTTCTTCCTTGCCATTTATTTGTTATCTTCTGTCATATATTTGGCTAGTTTTGCAGTAATTGAAATAGCATGATTCTATTGCAGGGCCTATACATGAAATTGAGCCAAAGACAAACTGCATCCACCTCTGCTGCAGCGAATTCTTGAAGGTTCGCTCATGCAATTTATGATTGCTATAAAAGGTGATATCATTCGGTTGTATTTATATTTGCTTTTAGCATAATGCAATAGCATTACGAGATGAAATTCTCTGATCCACAATCTGTTTCCACTTCTTCAATTCTACGTAGCTGCATGTAGTGTAATGTATTATTTCAAACCATCCCCTACTATAATTTTGAAGCTGCATATAGTGTAATGTATATTTCAAAAGATACAGATCCACTACTACAATTTTGAAGCTTCTAGTTCATATTGTTATCGTCGGTTAAGTTTTTTGAAGTTTGTGCTATATCAAGATAGCTCGAGATCCAGGTCGTCGTGAGAGTGACATAGAAGACTGGTGCTGTCTGCATTCCACAATTAGACTTGCCTCAATTAGTTACAGAGAGAAAGTGTTATCTATATTCCACCATTTGGCCATCTCAATAATTACACACATAATGAATTCGTTAATAACTAATTTCTTTACCCTAAAGTATTATGATCTCGCAGCAGTTTTTTTTTTTTTTTGAGTTGATCTTAGAGCAGATTCATTTTGGAGTTGATCTTATTACCATAAAACCGAGTTGTTGCGTTAGTTCGTATTGCTTCTTAACTGCTGGTAACAATCATTTATTACCTGACTGACTACCTTCCATTTTTGTGCAACGCAATCCACATAAATATTATTAGCACCGGGTTACATTTTTCAAGATGTATCAGTAATAAAGAATTAGTATCTTTTTTTTCTAATTATATAATATTTCATCTGTTCCGTTAATATTGGCTCGTATATTATTTTTGGTTGTCCCATATTATTGGCCCATATCATAAAATGAACGAATTTTATACTAAAAAGTGTCTCGAATTTTATATCGTATATATTCCCTTAATCATGATCTTTTAGCTAACTCATCCCTCTCTTTTTCCTTAACTAAGACGATTTTAAATACATACAGATTTTTTTGTGATTTTGTAAATCTTTTATAATATTTGTAAAATTCGAACATAAGCGAAAGGAGCGCGAAGCAAAAATTCAAATATATGACCTTACTTCTCATAAGTTGGTTCGAATGTGAATTGGCACAATTGAGAGTTGGTCTTGATTTACTGTAGACTTTAAAGTGCAGTTATGAAAATTTTATTGAAGTTTGTAAACAATGAAACGAATTACATCAAATTTGAGGAGTATTTAGATTTGAAAGTCAAGTGATGTCAAAATTAATAACATCTCCCTTAAGATAATCAATAGATATTCAATACGTTAGTAGCGTCAAACTCTAATGAAGTTGACTGTATACCATAATGAAAATGAGCGACTTATTCTTGATCTCTTAGTAGTTCATGTGAATTCTGAACTAAAGATATAAGTTCTCGGACGATGAAGCATAAGTTAAAGTTAATGATATAATTGAATATCTATGAAGATCTAGATCTGGAGAGTCACGGATTGACTTGAACATATAATATCATTTTAGACTTTCAACAAAGTGGAAAAAATCATTGACGTCAAGTCATTATTCAACACTTGATCTTTGACAGGCCTAATGAATGTTAGAGGGTGTTTGGCATAAGCTCTTTAAAACAGTTTATAAGTTGTTTAGGAGCTTATAAGCTGATTGCAAAGTGTTTGGTAAAATAAGCTTCTATATAGCTTATAAGCTGTGAAAATAAGCTCCAACAGCTTATAAGCTCCCCTAAAAATAAGTTGGTCAATCTTAACTTATTTTTTCATAAACTTATAAGCAATCATGAATTTACCAAAATAACTTTATTATAGTTTATTATTTCCTACACATACACTATCAACTTCACCTCTCGTCAATTTTATTTCTCTAACTATGATTTTATCTCTTTAACTCACGATTCTTTCTCTAGCTTATAAGATCAATTATCCAAACACTTTAACAACTTATAAGCACTTGAGATATTACCTCTTATAAGCTCTTGAAATATCTTATAAGCTCTTGCTCTCTAAAATAAGCTTAGCCAAACACCCCCTTAATCTCATAGCTAGAAAAAGAAATTAGTAAAACCTCGGTTTGACTATTTGTGAGGCACTTAAGTAAAGCGCAATTTATGTACAATAAACTTTATATCGCACATTAATAATCGAATTAGACAAGTCCTCTATTATGTTCGTCCAAAATGAATTGGTGAATTCGAATTCATAGTCTTTCAAATTATAAGCTTTTAAACTTATGGATCAGGAGGCCTAATGGTTTAGAGTCATGATTTGCCTATCATGAGGCCAATTTCATGGATTTGATATTTAATTTCACCTTCGCCCTACTCACACTAAAAAAAAGGTGGCATTAACGATCGATTTACCGACTGAAAAGGAGCTGTCGTAAAATCGACGCCTTTAATGACAGCCCGTCGACTGTAAGAATATCCGCAGTCACTCCGTTGTTAAATTACACAAATGGAAGGGGAATATGATTGCAAACTGTTAGCCAAAGAAAAAGAGATTGCCAGTTCGGAATGGAGGCTGTCAGATCAGTGATAGAGATGCCATTGTATGTGAAGCTAGAAATAAAATGGATGAGAGCATTTTGGAAGTTGAAAAAATGAATGCCAAAAGTGAGGAGAACAGTACAAATCTAATGAGGGAATTGGAACAGAAGATATCTGAGATTATGGAGGCTGATATTCTGTCAAAGGAAAAGGAGACCGACTTTCTTTTACAGCGACGCCAGGATTTAGTAGCAGAAGCCTCCGAACTTCAATAGAAGACGAGGCGTTTGGAGGAGGATTTCAAAGTTGCAGTGAGATAGGGGAGAATCTCCTCAGAATGCATGTAGAATCTTCAAAGTGAAGTCACAGCTCTTAGAGATGCTGTTAGTTCCCATGTTTCTGCTAACACTGATCTTGAAAGAAACATGAAGCAGTAGAAATGAAAAAGGCATGAATTAGAGGACACTTTATCACTATTGCAAGAACAGAACACGCGCTTGCAGGAGTGCATTTTGATCAGGAAGCTCAAGCACATCAACTGAAAGATGAGAAGAGAGAATATTTGCGGGAGATGGAGAGTTACAAATCTAGTGCAACGAGTCTCCAAGATGAGATACGTGAACTCAAAGATGAAATGGACGTTCAAATATTGGGCCTCGAACAGAAATCAGAAGATATAAGGAAACAGTTGTAATTTGTTAGGAGCTTAAGAATGTTAAAGTGTAGAGAAAACAGGGAGAAAAAGAACGAGAGAGAAGAAGAAGGAAAAGAGAGAAGTGAATTGTAAATTTCTCATTAACTGAGGAAGAGAAAGCTGAAGGCTTTAAATACAAGAGAGAAGAATTAAAACCCTATTATAACAAACTAACTAACAATTAACAGAAAGACGTTAACGACTAACAACTTAAAACAAACTAACAACTTTAACAACTTTACAACTGAAACTAAAACGACTTCTAATATACTCCAAGCAAGAAACAACTGCTCAGCCAGGAGCAAAAAAATGCAGATGTAACTTGGTACGAAGCTCACAAAAACGTCGTTCCGGAAGAGGTTTGGTAAACACATCCGCAATTTGATCCACAGCAGGAACGTGACCAACTTCGACCAACTTGGCTTGAACTTTCTCCCTAACAAAATGGACGTCGACTTCAATATGTTTCGTCCGTGCATGAAACACCGGATTAGCAGCAAGAGATACCGCACTTGAGTTATCACACCAAATCTGATGTGGAGTGGTGATTGAAATACCAAGCTCAACGCACAACGATTGTAACCAAAGAACCTCCGTTGTGACATTTGCTAATGCCCTATATTCAGACTCCGCACTACTTCGGGAGACCACAGGCTGCTTTTTAGAACTCCAAACTACAAGATTATCACCAAAGTAGACACAATATCCTCCAGTAGATCTCCTATCATCGGGACAGCTGGCATAATCAGCATCGGTAAAACCAACTATCCGAGAATGCAAAGAAGGTGTGAAGTGAAGAGCTAAAGAAGTCGTTCCCTTTAGATAGCGCAAAAGCCGTTTGCAGGCAGCCCAATGCTCATTAGTAGGAGCATGAAGAAACTGACTTAACTTGTTCATAGTGTACGCAATATCAGGCCTTGTAAGAGTGAGGTATTGAAGAGAACCAACAGTGCGACGGTATAGGGAAGCATCTGAAAAGGGAACACCTCCAAATTTTGACAATTATGTGTTGGCAGCCATAGGTGTAGAGCAGGGATGACACGAACCCATGTTCGTTTTATGCAGAAGTTCTACCAAATATTTAGCTTGACAAAGAGCATAGGAAGATTCTGACTTTGAAACTTCAATACCCAAAAAATAGTGAACTTCACCGAGAGAGGTAAGAGCAAACTTATCATGCAGCTGAGTGATAAGTTTTTGAATCTCATCACTATTATTACCTGTGACAAGTATGTCATCAACATACACCAAGATGATAAGGAGAACATCATTTTCCCGTCTGAAGAACAAAGAAAAATCCGATGTACAGCGCTGAAACCATAGTTGATACAGAAACCCACGCAACTTATCATACCAAGCACGCGGTGCTTGCTTAAGACCATACAAGGACTTCTGTAATTTACACACGTAATCTGGGTGTGTTGTATCCTCAAAACCCTTCGGCTGCGTCATATAGATAGTGTCCTCAAGATCCCCATTAAGAAAAGCATTTTGGATGTCAATTTGCTGAATGGACCAGTGATGATTTGCTGCAAGAGCAAAGATTAGACGAATGGATGAAGCTTTAATTACAGGACTAAACGTCTCAAGGAAATCTACCCCAGCCATTTGTTGAAAACTACGAGCTACAAGCCGAGCTTTAAGCTTGTCAAGGGAACCATCAGCAAGAGTTTTTACACGAAAAACCCACTTGTTGCTAATGACTTTATATAGAGGAGAAGGTGGAATGAGCAGCCATGTACCCTTAATATTCAAAGCTTGAATTTCTTTATTCATAGCTTCAAACCAGCCTGGATGTTGCATAGCATCCATATCAGAGAGAGGCACCGTAGGCAAGATAGAGTCTTCAACATCTTTAGTAGTCACAATAAGAACCTCAAAGATCTTGCCAGATTCAGTAGGATATGACAGCACAAGATCCTCAGTGGCAATGTGAAATCCTGAGTCAGCAATATAACTTTTTGGTTTGAAAATTCCATTTTTGGCACGTGTTATCATGGTGTGAGAATTGGTATTTGCTACTGGAATGTGAGAAGTGGAAGAAGTGGCTGCTGGAATGTTAGATGGAATGGACAAAGAAGATGATGCAGGTTGAGGCAGGTTTGAATCCAGTGAAGTAGACGGGGATGAATTTTCAGATGAGGAACCAACATGAGATGATATGGATTAAGATGGACTTAGATTGTGGGAAAGATTTGAAGTGTCTGGAGATGCATGAGAATGGTTGAGAGGACTAGGGGGAGTAGTAAGAGGTGAAGGAGATGCAGTATAGGTAGGAAGAGGAAGAATAGGAAGAGCTAGAGAAGGGAGATCGTGAGAAATAGGAGGAGATGACTGCGTAGGAAAAAGAATTTGGTAAGGGAACTCGGTTTCATTGAAATGAACAGTATCTGAAATGTACAAACGACATGTGGGGCTTAGGCATCTATAGCCTTTGTGAGACTCACTATAACCCAGAAAAAGGCACTTAGTAGATCGAAACTGAAGTTTATACTGATTATATGATCGAATGTATGGGAAACAAGCACAGCCAAAAACCTTGAGTATGGAGTAATCTGGAATTTTGTTAGTGAGAGTTTGGAAGGGTGACATATGCTTGAGAGAGGGAGATGGCAACCTATTGATTAGGAAGGTGGCAGCTTGAAATGCCTCCCACCAAAACTGATATGGTAGAGCTGCTTGAGCCAAAAGAGTTAAACCCATGTCAACAATATGTTGATGTTTCCTTTCAACCCTACCATTTTGGGCATGAATGTGAGGACAAGGATGTTGAAAATGAATACCTAAAGACATAAGATAGTCAACGGAGGTCGAAACTCCCCACCCCAGTCAGTTCAAATAGATTTGATATCAGTGGAAAATTGACACTTAACTAAGGAGATGAAATGCTTGACAGTTTGAGTAGTTTGAGATTTAAGAGTAAGAGGATATATCCATGTAAAGCGAGAGAAATCATATACAAATATTATGTAATATCTATATCCAACTGAAGATAAGGAATGAGAAGGACCCCAAAGGTCCGAATGTATCAATTCAAAAGTGGCAGTAGTATTTATTGGCTAAGATACATGAAATTTTTGGTGCATTTTTCCAACTTTACAAGCTTCACAAAATGACACTTTGAAGCATGAAAGGGAATGTTAAGCTGATTACAGACTTTGGAAAGAGCATATGGAGCAGGATGACCCAAAATCCTATGAAGTTTATTCAAATCCATAGTACATAAACCAGCAAATGCAGATGATACATTGGGAGAAACTTGAACTAGTGCAGTACAATGCGATTTACATAAATTTTGAGAACCAGTAGGTGACTTGTAGAAGGAAGAAAGATCAAGTTGGTAGAGCCCTTTAGAGAGATTTCCTTTCAGCAGAATCTTGTTGGTACGCTTGTCCTTGACAAAACAAGAAGATTGGTTAAACTCGATTGTGACTTGATTATCTTTGGTAAATTGAGAAATGCTAAGCAAGTTTTTGGTTATTTGAGGGACATATAATATGTTGTTAAGTAGCAGAGAATAAGAGGAAGAGGGTAAAGAGGCAGCACCTATGGAGTTGATAGGAAGAGAAGCGTCATTGCCAACCACAAGATTGTCATTGCCACTGTAATCCTTGCAGATAGTCAGATTGTTGAGATCATTTGTAATATGTGCAGTTGCACCACTATCAACATACCAAATAGGATTTCCTTGAGTAGTGTTCTGAGTGCAGTTGTTTTCCATTGACACTTGAGAAGTAATGGCAGCATCTGACAGAAAAGCTTGAGGATCTTGAGAAGGAGAATTATCAGTGTAATTAATGTCAAACCGTTTGAAACACTTCATAGCAACATGACCATTTCTGCCACACAGCTGACAAACAATGGATTTTCCAGCTCCTGAACTTCTACCTCCTCGAAAACCAGCTCCTGAACCTCCACGAAAACCAGCTCCTGAACTTCTACCTCCAGAAGTACCACTTCCACGACCTCCACTTCGAAAAACAACATTAGCTGCAGGTGCAAACAACGAGGAATGTTGTTGCTGGAGTCGAATCTCATAGGCTTGAAATGCATATTGCATTTCTTGTAAGTTTTGAGAATCAGATCTATTCATAACATTCACCACCAATGCTTCATATTCAGGACCAAAGCCAGATAGAATGTACATAATCAGTTCATCATCATTTATTAACTGACCAACAACAGATAGTTGATCCGCAAAGCCTCGCATCTTTAAGAAGTAATCATCCACAGACATAGATCCTTTCTTCGTGGATTGAAGAAGAAGCCGTAGCTACATTATGCGTGCTTTGGACTGCGACATGAATAATCGCTCCAATACAGACCAGAAATCAATAGGCATTGGTGCACCGAACCACATGCCCAAGCATTGATTCCCCAATAGAAGATAGCAACCAACTGAGAAGTAATTGATCAGTGCGAATCCACTGAGTGTAGTCTGGATTTGGGATACTTTCACCCGATGAAGAAGGTAGAAACAGCGACGGCATATTGCTGGATGAGGAGATGAACTCATAGAAGCCATGAGCACGAATAGCAGAAATGGCTTGCGCACGCCAAAAAGCGTAATTCATTCGATCAAGTTTGATGATTGAGGGGAAATGAAGATGAGATGCAGAATTTCTTGAGTCCATTTGGAATGGCTCTGATACCATGTTAAAGTGTAGAGAAAACAGGGAGAAAAAGAATGAGAGAGAAGAAGAAGGAAAAGAGAGAAGTGAATTTTAAATTTCTCATTAACTGAGGAAGAGAAAGCTGAAGGCTTTAAATACAAGAGAGAAAAGAATTAAAACCCTATTATAACAAACTAACTAACAATTAACAGAAAGATGTTAACGACTAACAACTTAAAACAAACTAACAACTTTAACAACTTTACAACTGAAACTAAAACGACTTCTAATAAAGAAGAAAACAAGACGTTGCAGGTGTCTGCTGCTAGTTCTGTAGTAGAAACTACGGAGCTTCATAATTTGAAAGTGAGCTGAAGAGGGAAATCCACGAACTGCGTGGAAAGTGTTTGGAACGGTGGATCAACTGAGTGAGATGGAGAAAAGCTTGTCTGTTTGCACTAAAAATGCCGACTCTCTGCAGGGCCAGCTCGCCTTAGTGCAAGATAATTTCATGCTTAGCGAAAACCATCTCAAATCAGAATTAGATGCACTTGTTAGAGAAAGCAGCTACCAGAAAGAGAAACTTGGTGAAGAGGAGAGTTTTCATCGGTTACTATTGGAGAAGATACATATTGGACTTTCAGAGCCTTCAGAAAGAGGTGGAACGCCTCAGCAAGCAACTATACGGTGCCCATGAAGAAATGGAAAGGATTTCCATTGAGGTTTCAGGTGAAGTTAAGCAGGAAAAGGAAGCTGCAAGCTTCCCTTGAAGAAGCTCAATCAACGAAGAAGAAACTTGACGCAGCACTGCACAAATCCGAGTTTAAAGTTTGTACAGATTGGCGGCTGACTACGAGAGAAATCTCAAATTAGTGGCGAATAACAGGAAAGTCGAAGAGAAACTCAAGACCGACTTGAATGACGTGAATTGAAGCAAACCATCTGACTGCGAGCGCCAGCAGTTCAGCAGAGAAATGAGAAGTTTGAAGGCTCAGTTGCAGAGTATGTCTGACCTTGAGGTTGCAGTCGTCTCTGTCTTATAAAGTGAGCTCAAGGAATACAAGCTCGACAATGGATAATGAGGAGCTGAAGGCGGAGAAGATCTCGTTGTCTGAGAAAATCTCATTCTAAGAGAATGCGATGTCTGAGTTTGAGGTATGCAGAAGGAAGAAGTAATGCCTAGAAGAAAAGCTTCTGCAAATGGAGAAGGATTTGACTGAAAAGGATAATGTATGCACAGAATAAGGATCTCAAACACAAGGTGAATGAGATGATGAGATTGAACTCGCAGTTTCAGCAGAAGACGTATATGCTAGAGGTGGAGACAGACGAGTGCTTGAATAAAGTGCAAGCTCTTGAAGATTACCTAAAACAGATGGAGGAGAGAAACAACATTCACAAAGAGGTATATATGTATACACTATCTAGGGGGTGTCTGGTTAAGCTTATTCTAGAGAGCTTATAAGATGTTTCAAGAATTTATAAAAGGTAATGTCTCAAGAGCTTATAAGTTGTTAAAGTGTTTGGATAATTGATCTTATAAGCTAGAGAAAGAATCGTGAGTTAGAGAGAAAATCATAGTTAGAGAGATAAAATTGACAAGAGGTGAAGTTGATAGTGTATGTGTAGGAAATAACGAACTATAATAAGATTATTTTGGTAAATTCATGATTGCTTATAAGCTTATAAAAAAATAAGTTAGGGTTGACCAACTTATTTTTAGAGGATCTTATAAGCTGTTGGAGCTTATTTTCAGAGTTTATAAGCTGTTTATGAGCTTATTTTGCCAAACACTTTGCAACAGCTTATAAGCTCCTAAACAGCTTATAAATTGTTTTAAAGAGCTTATAAGCTCAGGCTGCTCAGCCAAACACCCTCCTATTCTCTTCATGCAGCCCTCAATAATTTAGCTAAATATCGCTCTTTCCCTCTTTCAGGGAGCTCATAATTGCGATTTCCATGATCAAATTTATATAACTGAGGGACTGGATGCAAATAACGACAACAGTATTGTGCACGAGAGGTGAGAATATAACAACTCTAGAATTGATCAAATCAACATGCATAAATGAGAGACGTAGTGTATACACATCACAGACACAGAATAAATGAGATAGCAAGTTGCTAGTTCAAGAATCTGTATCCTTTTGTTTCTGCCCACGTAATTTGTTTGTTGAGTGATCACTGTAAGAATCTCCAATACTTCAAATCAAGCACTTATTTAACAAAATTAAGTGACTAACTTTTAACTTTTAAGTTGTAAAATTAGTATGATTATTTAAATGAGCTTGATCTAGCTTTTTGTAACAAATCAAGGAAATTCAACTTTAATACACATGCCACTGGTTCTGACTAATCCACAACTAAAGGCCAAAATCGGTTGGTTTTGAGAAGAAACTAATAATCAATAAAGCATAAAAGAATAATCCGATTCTCAGCTTATGTCACTAGCCATGAAGTTGAAAAATCTCAGTCAGATCAAAACACAAAGAAAAAGAAAACGCGATACATATAGATATCATATATGTATATAGTACAAGACTCACTATCTTATGCAGTGCAAGAAACAAAAGCCTCTATTGGTGAACTATTACGCCCACATATATAAATAATAAAAGAAAAGTGGTCGCTAGGGATAGCCCAATGGTTAAGGTGGGTTCTTGTGTCCGAGAGGTCACAGATTCGAACCCCATCAAACGCCTCTATGGGTTTGAGTCTATCACACCTGATTTTCCAAGTGTGGTTTACCTGTCCTGTGTGGTTTGCAGGCTATTGCACAGGAACGTGGGGTTTACCCAATGCGCACCTAAGATAGCGGCTGCGGGTTCCCCGTGATACCAAAAAAAAAATAAAAAAAAAATTAAAAGATAAGTGGTCGTGACATACTTCTAAAAGAAAATAAAATAAAAAAAAAGGAAAGGCACTCAGCTGACCAACATTAATTTAAAATATGTCGAAATTAATAAAAAGAATTAGATTAGATTACAAGTGTGTGTGTGTGTGTGTGAATATTGAGATGCCAATGGCATATACCTCATTTCACTTCCTTTTTGCTCCGTCCTTTAACCAAAAGGTAGTTAGTCACCTCGCTCTTTTATTGCTCCAACGACCTCAATCCCCTCGTCCTTATAACACGCACACCAACTTTCTTCATCACACCCTCTTATTCTCTGCCTGCCACTACACCACCACCTGCTCCTCCCATGGCCGCCGCCGAGGTCGAGCCGCTTGCCGCGGCGGGGAGAGGCCGCCGGAGAAGAGATGCATGGATCATGGACGGACGGACAGGCCGGGCTTGATTGAATGTGGTGGGCCGGCTTATTGTCTTATAGGGCAACTTCTATCCTTTGGCATTTTCCAGTTCCCTGCGCTGGAGTCTCTCTCTCTCTCATGATGAGAGTCATGAGAGCCTTCGATATCGCTACCTCCAATCTCAAGGGCTAAGCAGATTATTATTATTATTATTATTATTATTATTATTATAAACTTATGCTGCTTTTTTCTTTGATTTGTAATAATGCGCACAGTTTTAGATTAATGGAAATAATGTGTGCTTTTTGCTAATATACAGTTGCAGTAGTTAGTCCCCTTTGATCGGTTTGTTCAACTATGTTTCCTTGTTTGCTTTACTCCATGGTAATTACCATTTACCCATTTGACCAGCCATATTCCACTCACAAAATTATATAAATGGTTTCTTTATAACCATTTATTATTTGTTGTAATTAATTAGAAACTTGTTCTTTAATTAACAGGCCAGCTTTATTAACTGTAGAAGCGGACGTCTAATATAGGGGGAATTATGTGCACATCACTTATTTGATGGAGAATGATTCTGGATTGGATAAATCTATTTATATATAATATATATACACGTAATGCCCTGAAATTTAAATATGATTTGTTTTAACTTTATACTATTCGATTTGACTATTTAATTTTTTGGTACATGTCTTTTTACTCCCAAAGAAGATTGGTGGGCGAAGATAAATCTCATATTTACTTACATAACAAAAATTTATAGGAAACAAATTTGATTCCTTTAAAAGACTTCAAAATCATATCATTTTGACATGCATGAAAATTATTTATTTACTTTATTCGATTTTTTCTTTGGTTTTTCATTTGTTGAAAAATCACACCATCATTAAGGAAATAATTATTATAAATTACTTTTCAAGATTTCTTTAAAAAAAAATTCATTGAGAACAATAGTGCGCAGTAAACACCAATCAAGAACAAAAATGCAGAAAACTAAGAACACAGAATTTTACGTAGTTCGATTCAATAGAATCTACATCCACGGGAGATCGACAACAAATTCCTTAATCAATGGTAACAAAGGATACAAGATCTGGGCAAGAACAATCTCTCTCTAATTCTAAGTAACAAGATGCTCTTTTCTCCCTATTTCTCGGATTCTCTCTCAACTCTCATACAAAATGAATGAGTTGATTAATCTGAAAAACTACTACAGTCTCTAGCTACATACCCTTCTAATCTATAGATCTGAGCCATTGATAAAAGCTCAAGAATCAGCTCTAAGATTATAAAGAAAAAACTGACAGTAACTGACCCAACAACTAACTCAACATCTCTTAATACATTTGCTAGGTTACTCTTTAAGTCTTGTTATTTTCGTTTCAAGTCCTCCAATTATAAAGATATTTATGAAGTCACACCTTCACAAATCTCCACCTTGACTAAATGAATCATCTTTAATCAGCCTCTCTCCATACCAGTCCCACGATAGGACCTGTTACAGCTAATATAATGTTGCATACATATAAGCACATATAATTGCTTATATTTTAATAAGAAAAGTGAATCTTAAACACAAACTTTTGAAGATTTTTATTTATATTATTTGCTTCCGCATACCTCAAGTATACTAAAATTGAATTTATAGAAGAAAAAAATTCAAAAAAGTAAATTTGAATGAATAATTCCTCGCATGAAAAAAAAAAGTTATAGCATCGTCCATAGCCAATAGCGCTAGGCACTCGAAAGTGCTTGATGCCAGCTCCTAGCAAGGGATGCCTGACTCCTTGCTAGGGGTGCCAACACCCGACTCTTTACAGGGGGCATACGATGCTCAGCTCCTACCAAGTATTTGACCAACACCTAGTATCTGACGACCAACCCCCAACGGTCAACTTATGACACTCTACTATAAAATCATAAGATTATAGAGAATTAATTAAAAAATCATAAATCTTATAATTGTGATAATAATAATGTTATATGTTGACCAGATTGTTCCACTATTTAATAAAAGTATACTATAATTAATAAAATTATAAGATATTGGTGAAACATATATTAAAAATTAGAACATTGAAAGCAATGACTGTAATCGTGAGAATATATAGTGTTACATGCTGACCATATCGTTCGATTATTTATTAAAAGTATATTATAATATAGAATAATTATAAGATAATAGTGAAATTGATACCAAAAATGGGAAAAAATAAAGGGGAAGCTATAATTATGAAAATAGTGTTACACGTTCACCATATTGTTCGATTATTTCATAAAATTATACTATTATTTAGAAAAATATAAGTTTTAGTGAAATTGAAACTAAAAAATGGAAATTGGAAGGGGACGGCTATAATTGTTAGAACAATGCCACACCTTGACAACATTGTTCAATTTTTTCATAAAAGTGACTATAATATAAAAAGTTATAAAATATTAGTGAAATTAGAAATTAGAAAATTGAAAGGAATTAAAATGATTGTGAAAAAAGGTGTCACATGTTGACCACATTATCAAATTAGTGAATTTGAGTAGACGTGCATGGGCTTTCCGAACATGGGCCGCCGCCCCAGGCCGACCTAAAGTCAACGGTTCGGGCCCGGACCGGCGGTCAACGGGCCTGAACCGGAACCGTGAGCTAGGGCCTAGGGCCGGGCTCGGTTCATGCGAAAACAGGCCCGGAACCGGCGGTTAACCGCCGGTCCGAACCGGCGGGCTTGGGATGGAACCGCCGGTCCCGATTATAGCCGTTGGAACCGGCGGGCCTAGGGCCGAACCGACGGGCCGCGGGCCTGGGGCCGAACCGGCGGGCTTTTAGAGCCGTTGGAACCGGCGGTCCGGCCCTAAATCGGCGGTCCCAACGGCTAGAAAACGGCTATTTTCGATTTTCACCCCAAAATCACTCCTATAAATATATCCATCATCCTAACTCTATCCTCACTTCAATCTCTCATTTCTCAACCTTAATTCACTCATTTACATCTAATTTTCAAGCTTTCAAGCTCTCATTCTCACTCTCAAACTCAATCTCTCAAGTTCTCAAGCTCTCTCAATCTCTCATTCTTATTCTAAACTCTCAAACTTTCTCACTTCATCAATCATCATGTCTTTCTTTAAACGATTAAACAAGGGAAAGGAAAGGCCGCCGATGAAGGAGCTCCAGTGAGGAGGAGACATTCCAACTCAGCGTTCACGGGCCTTAGCGGCGGAGGAAATCTCGAGGCAAGTTGCCGAAGGTTCTGTCAAGAAGATGCTCGATTTTATGAAATGGTGCATCGAATGGAAAGAAGTCCCAATTTCGGTGGCGTGGCTCGAACGACCAAGGCGGCGATGAAGAAGGAGACGAAGAATATGACGACTTTGACCAAGATACGCCGCACAACCACCAAAATCAAAGGAACTTAAGTCCAGCGTTTTGTGAAGCACTTTAGATACGTAAATTTTACGTTTCTTACAAATTAGTTTCACAATTTTAATTTCATGTTCATAGTTCTTACAATATCTTGTTATATTTTCTTTAGAAAAGTGGAAGTGCTAGGCGACACCTCTTCCCGACGGTCGAAAGAGATCGTTGCTTATTGCAACTATTGCACGAAAACCTACAAATGGATCGAGAAAGGAGGTTACGGAACGCTCAATAGGCACATGGAGGTTCTCATCCTCATGAGTATGGAATATCAACGAACCAAGCTCAAATTAAAACCCATTCTCAATATTCTACAACGGTGCGTCCACTTTATTTAAATTTGATAAAGGAAAATATGAAGATCGATGGCTAGATATTGTGCTATGGAAAACTCCCTTTAATTATGCCGATAGAGTTACGTATGAAGAATGTTATAAAGAGGACTTGGTCCTAATGCATGCAAAGTTAGTAGAAGTATTATGCTTAAGAAGATTATGAGACAATGCATGGAAAAAAACATGATTTAAAGAAATATTTGGTTCGTTTAGGTCATAAAGTTTCTATTTGTGCCGATGTTTGGACGGATGCTTATAATAAGAATTCTTATATGGGTATTACTTGTCATTGGATTGATTCGAAATGGGTTATGCAAAACGTTTAATTGCTTTTAGAGAGTTTGAAGAGCCTCATAATGCTTTAGGTATTGCTAATATTATAATTGGTGTGTTAAATAAGTATTCTTTGATTAATAAAATTTTTCCGTTGGTTTTGATAATGCTTCGCAAACACCGCTACTATTCCTCAACTTATTGAAGCATGCGACCTTCTTTTGAAGGAAAATACTTTCATTCTAGATGCATTTGTCATATTTTAAATTTATGTGTTCAAGATGCACTTAGTATTTTTCAAGATTCCGTTAGTCCTATTAGAGATGCTATCAAATGTTTGCATGCTTCAAAAACTTGTGGGAAGAAATGGCAAAAATATTGTCGTACAAAAAATATTGCTTATACATGTTTCAAATTGGATGTTTCTCATCGTTGGAATTCTACTTATGAAATGCTTAATAGTACTATTTCATATAAGGGTCATTTATGTGATTTTTTTAGAAAAGAGTTTACATCTATTCAATTACATCTTAATGAGTCTCATTGGGATGCTTGCATGGATTTCTATCGATTGTTAAAGGTATTTCATGGTGCAACGAAACAATTATCGGGAGTTTATTATTGCACTTGGTTATGGTTTTAGAACATTGCATGCATATTGCCATGTCTTTTCGTAGTTATTTTAGTAAACCATCTTTATGTGGTGTAATTTATTTTATGGTTCAAAAGTGGCTAAAATATTTTGGAGATACCTACAATTTTTTGCTTGCTAAGTGTTTAGATCTAAATGGAAATATGATGGTACTTGTCAAATGCTTAATGTTTATTATGATGCTTTTAGGCAAATGGATTTTCAAGGTGCTAGTATAGAAGGAGAATTAGTTTATTTTGATCTCCGGATGTAGATCAAATCAAATATAATCTTGAAAAGAATTTAAGAAGTCTTTTCAAGAATATAGGTCGAAATATGGTAGTGATGATGATATTCAAACTCCACCTCCTTCTTCTATGATGTCTACGATTAATTTTCCTTTTGATATGAATGAGTTTGATCCTTTGGTGCAACAAATGACTTGATGTACCAAAATAGAACATTCGAAGGCCGAGAGGACAAGGTAATAGTGAATTAGATATATATTTGCAAACTCCTTTTGTCTTTGGTGTTGAAGATAGCGGTCATTCGATCGATGTCTTGAAGTGGTGGTCGAAGAAGAGGAGTACCCAATCCTCTCAATCATGGCAAATGAGTTATTTGCCGTCCGGCATCCACCGTATCCGTTGAACAAGCATTTAGCATTGGAGGACTAATGCTTGATCAAAGAAGAAGAACATGAAGCCGTGAACATTGAAGCTACAATGTTGCTCGATGATTGGTGTAGGGCCGACCTTAGAGCTCAAGAACCACAATGAGAAGATGGTAACGAGGCGAAGACGAGGCCTTCACCGAAACGGATCGATCGGAATCGGGTGCGGAGACGGAGTAGAGCATTTAGAAATTAAAAGAACTACATGGACTTTGATTCCTCTATGATTATGAGGATATGTAGGCAACTCAATTTTAGAAATTAAATTGAGCTCAAGTCCTTTATTATTATTATTTTTCATCCCTATGTAAAAGTCATAAACGGATTTATGTAATTTTACTCATCATTTATTAAAAATGCAAAGTGTTGACACATATTTTATATTTATCGTATTTTAACAAATGCAAAGTATTTACAAGTTCAAACATAAAAAAATCACTTACAAATTTAAAATATTTACAAGTTTAGTAGTTTACAAATTTTACAAATTTAAAATATTTACAAGTTTATTAAGCTTTAGACTTAAAAGTTAAAACTTAAAAGTTTGTTAAAATCTTGGACTTTGATACTTGTTGCATATTTGATTGAATTTTCAGAAAAATTGAGATAGAATTGGAGATTTTACCCTTCATAAGAGTTGAAGTATATCGCGATACGAGTTCGTGAGCGCAAACGGATCGAAAATCGGAGCTCGGACAAGAGAGAACGGATCGATACAAAATCGCTGCGAACAGGCGAACCGCCGGGCTCGGCCCTAAACCGGCGGTTCGAGCCCGAACCGGGACCGCCGGGCTCAGGCCCGGCCCTAAACCGCCATCTAGTACGTAGGGCCGGGCTAGGGCCTTCACTTTTGGAACCGCCGAACCGCCGGGCCCGGCCCTAAACCGGCGGTTCCGGCTCGTCAACACGTCTAAATTTGAGAGTCTGACGCCCAACAAGGGCCGCCCAATTTGCGGCACTGTGCGTCGGACGGATGACACTTGACAAGGGACGCCTGAAGTGCGGCTACTTATAAAGTCTGTCTGGCCCGACACAACACCAACGAGTTTGTTATTAAAAATTCATAGAAATTATTTTTTGTAATTAATTATTTATTTGTTGAAAAATCTGCACTGGAAAACCATATTTTATAAAGAAAAAAGTATGAATTATAGACGAAATACTTTTTTTAGTCGATTTAAAAAATAATCATTATCTATTTTTCTTTTAGGTTTTTTCATTTGTTGAAAAAATTGCACCATCTTCACATTATATGCAATAAATTTTAGGTTGACATGTTTTATAATAAAACTATAAATTATAGACAACTAATATATCTAGTCAGTTTTTAATTTATTTTCTTGATTAAGCGTGTAACTAAGGTAAAGAAGCAGTACTTTTATTTTAAAATAAAAATTAGCATAATTAATTTGTACATTTAATATTTGAAAAATAATATCATGATATGGTCCAATTATTTCATACAATGCGTATCACATGTTATCATGAAATCTGAAAATTGGATTGTGCTAATCTATTCCAAATTTTCGGGTAAGGGTATTAAAGCAAAATATTAAATTACTTAATCGTTATTAATGACATGTCAATCACTCATTATATAAAATTATTATAACAGTTAATTATGTATCAATATATAATATGATTAGTGAAACTTAATGCCACATCATCCTCATGATATCTTATGTGGCACCATTATATTTCTCCATTCTTATTTATCTAAATTCTCTATTTAATATCTTTTAAATTCTAATTCTAATCATACTAAAATATCTTATCTCACATTGCATTGATTTCTAATCATACTCAACCAATTGAATAACTTATATTTCATATATATATATATATATATATATATATATATATATATATATATAGAATCAATGTATATTTTTCATCCTATAATTATTTTTCACCACTTATTTAATTTGACAAATTAATTAGTTAGATGGCCAAATAAATAATTATACATTTTACACCACTAATTAATTTGGCTAATTAATTAATTAGATGGACAAATAAATATTTATATTTTTAAAATTTTAAACTATCCATTTAATGTCACCTTATCAATCAATATATAATAGGATTAGAGAAACTTAATGCCAGATCATCTTCATATCTTATGTGGCACCATTATATTTCTCCATTCTTATTTATCTAAATTCTCTATTTCATGTCTTTTAAATTCTAATTATAATCGTACTAAAATATCTTATCTCACATTGATTTTTAATCATACTCCACAAATTGAACAACTTATATATATATATATATATATATATATATATATACACTTAAAATCAATGTATATTTTTTCATCATACAATTATTTTACACTACTAATTTAATTTGGCTAATTAATCAGTTAGATGGCCAAATAAATAGTTATATTTTTTAAATTTTAAACTATCCATTTAATGTCACCTTATGGATGATGCTATAATTAGTTTAAGATATTTTTCATTGGTCCACGGAGCAAAACTAACAAGAAATTGAATTTGTTCTTTTGTCTAATATTATAAGTTATAGGAATATTTTAAGAGAATACTTTTTGATTGCATTTATCCATTTAAAAAATTTAAAATCAATATATATTTTCTCATCCCATAATTATTTTACACCCTAATTTAATATGACCAATTAATTAATTAATTGACCAAAAAAATACTTATATTTATTATTGAAAATTTGATTTTGAAAGTTTAATTTGCTTAAGGTTACTTTAGTCAATAGTATTTAAATTTGTCAAATAATGTGAGTCCATAAAAGTTAGAGCAATAAATTAGCAAATTATCATTTCTAATTAGACTCAAATCTATATAAATAGTTGTGTGTATTTTTCCATCACAAAGTGTGACAAATTATTTTGCACTATCAATTTAATTTGGCCAATTAATTAATTGGCCAAATAAATAGTTATATCTCTTAATTGAGAAATTTAGTTTATTTTTTTAATATTATTTTTAATTTTTTCATGAGACTTCACCAATTCAAAACAGAAATAAAATTATATATTTTAAAAAAAATAAACAAATTTCAAATCTAGCATCAATTTCTCATAAACTTCATAAAATTAAATAGGTTTGGGTAATTATCAAATGTGAGACGGATGTTGTTATGTATATGCTATACATGTTCTTTATTTTTAATTTTTTTTGTTATTTATATTAATTGATGTTTATTCTGTAATGTTCGAGTCATTACCAATACAGATAAACAATTACCGTAACAACTTATATTTATAATTAAATTTAAATAAATTTCAATAGTTAGCACATATTTTTGGGACAAGAAAGAGTAATAAAATCATTTTTCAATCAGATTTTGGATATGTGTGTGTATATAAATCCAATCACTGTATTTTGTACATGTACGTGCATATAAATTCCAATCATTTTTCAATCAGATTTTGGATATTATTATATGGGTTTTAATAATTAATTAACATATATTTTGTATGTAAATATTTTACTTCTTATAACCATATATACAAAGTAATATAATTTCCTGTCGAATTTCGATATATATAATATGTATGAATAGCACAACTCTTCTTATTCGTGGAAGAATTTAGGGCCACGAGAAAAAAGGTAAATGTGGCGTCATCTTTGGATACAATAAAACATTTTTGGTTGTTTAGGAATTATGCTTCAATTTGAGATTCAATCACAAAAAATGCACATTAGGTTAGTTCATCACCAATATGGCTTTAACATTAGATTAGTTCATCAATCACCCCAACTCGCCAAACATCAATGTCAATGGTTTGGGTTTGTTTAGAGCAATTTAGAGCATACAATAAAATTAGTATTATGCTATAAAGTTGATTAATTAATCAATTATGGGGTCTCATCTTTTGTAGAACTATTTCTCATGACATTAAACAAAGTTTTTTCTAAGCTTGCAAGGTTGCATAATGGAGATAATGAAAGTGAGACGACACAATTGCTACAAAATCCCTGATATGCAGAAAGGGTCTATTTTAAGACGAGATCAACGTCCAATTAACTTGAAAGTGCCAGGAAATTTAGTAAGAAAATGGATTACTTATATGTTGGTAAATGTGATAGTGGATGGAATTGGACTGCTAATGAATGGGTTGTGAATCATACACCATGAAGATCATTAAGCAAGGGGAACAAGGGCAAGGCAGAATCAATTTTTTGTGCATTTTTGGAATGTAAAGCTATTTGTATTTTTTGGAATGATATTCTTAGAACACATGTATGTAGATGTTAAGCTACCTGTTTAAGGTGTAAACATCCTATATACAGATTCAAAAATTTCAATCTCAAATGATCATATATCTTAACATGCACAACACAAACTCATAATTTGTCACACATATATAGATTCAAAAATCTCAATCTCAACATGCATGACGTAGAAACCCTAATTTATCACTCATATATATAAATTCAGAAATCTTAATCTCAACATGCATAACACATAAAAGTACCCTATTTTTTCACATGTCGTCTCAAATAGACTCACATATATGATTTAAACATATCTCGTGTGAGAAATTTCTTATCATCTCAGACTGATCTCTCACATCAACCACATTGAACATGCAATCAACTTAAATTAGGGACATATCTCACCAATTTAAAGAAAGCAGAGACCAAAACCATATCATCATCATCATCATCTCTACCACCTCGTTTCTCTCTGGTCTTCACTCGTCTTCCGTTGGAGCAATCCAGACATCCTATGTGTCAAGCAAATGGAACGACATCTCAGTCCATGGTAAGAGTGATTCATCAATATAACCACACATACATGTGCATCATCGCCTTCGACGACCACCCCATCGCTTAGAATAAAAAAATAATCCATAATCTCCCCGATACAGGCAGTATCTTAGTTAGATAGTGATGAGTCTAGTTTCATCACCATAGAGTGAGGTGATTGGAATTAGGGTTTTGCACAAAAGGGAACGTGTTGCATCTGGAGAGAGGTCAAGTACCAAGAGAGAGAGAATGAATGATGGAATGAGGGTCGAGTATTATTAGGATTTCGTATAGAGGGAGATCCGCCGCCTCTGGAGAGAGGCCAAAAAGAGAGCGAGAGGGAGTGATTGATAGAATGAGGGACGAGTAGAATCAAGGTTAAGATTTTATTGGGTCTGACTAACGAGACTTAATTAATTAAGACATGATCTTTATCTTATTTAATATATGTTATTTTTAATGAGACGATCTAAAGAGAAAAACGAGCTATATTTATTTGGAAGGAAGAAGTAGTTTTTTAATGTCCGCTAAGCTAGTTGCGGTGGGGTTTTGATAAAAATTTAACCAAATATGGAAGTAATTTAGGGTGAAATCGTAAAGCACCGCATAGGAGAATAATGTAGAGAGGATGACGGATGCCGAAAACTAATTACTACTAGTAAGGAGTGCACTATAGAGTACCAACTCATTCACACCCTCAAATAATTAATTCTTCTATATCTATTTTCCAACAAACAGCAGTCTCTCACAATCTTATTTCACTGCAAATTTTCTTCTTCCCTCACACGCTTCATAGGGTTTCTCTCTCCAACTTCCTCTCACATCCCACCGAAAACAAACTCCAGATATAACCCTCTTTCTCTTATTCTATGCATGCAACTGAATTATCTAACTCTCGCAGATCCATAATCAGAATTGGGTCTCCTCCGTCTGCTGCTGCAGTGTTCGCGAGCGGAGAATCAGCAGATTCTTAGAATTCGAGGAAAGAGGCGAAAAAGCGGTAATGAAGCCCAAATTGGGTTTGGATTTTGAGTATCCGAGTGAGTTGATTAAGTCTAAATTGGTAACCGGGTCGGGAGATCCGACCCGACCCGAATCGAGCGGTTCGGGTTGGATGGATCACTGCTATGTGCCCAGGGTGAGGCTGAGTGAGGCGAATGGTTTCGCGGTTTATACTAGGAATAAGAGGTTGAAGTGCAGAAGTGTGGATAGAACTGCTTGTGCGCCTAAAATTGAGGGAGATTCTGCAGTATCAGTTAAAATCGAGGATGCTGTGAGTTTGAAAGATGAATTTGTAGTTAATGGTGGTCATGCGTTGAATGTGGATGGAGCTGGGGGTAATTTGGGGTTTTTGGGAGTGGAGAGTGAGGGGGAGATGATGGAGATTGAAGTGAAAGAGGAGCCTATTCCTTTGGCGGCATTGAGGAGCGATGGGAGACGGAGGTTTACGCGCACTGTGCTTGTTGATGAAATGGAGAATGGGGATTCGGGTAATCTGAGGGACGCGGTGATCTTGGAGGCAGATGGATTGGTGAGTGAAGAATTGGCGCTGTTGGGTAGTACGAAAACTAAGAAAATGGAGATGAAGATGTCGAAGAAAATTCTTATAAAAGGGCGGCCAGCAACAGTTAGAGAGCTTTTCGAGACTGGGTTGCTAGAAGGATATCCAGTTTTCTACAATGGCGGCAAGAGGGTATTTAGCTCAGCCATATCTCTTCTTAGTACTTCTTTTCCTGTTGTTATATTAATAATGTGCTGTCACTGTTACTACTGCTTCCTGCTTCTGTCACGATTAATACTCCTACGGTGTTACTGAATACTAGATTTCTCCTTTTCAATTGCTGTTTCGGTAGTGTTGGTTTTGTTATTTATTTTGATTTTTATCTTTGGTCCACTATTATTGTTTCCATTGTTTCTGGATGTCTATAATCATGTTCTTGTTGATGCTATTCATCCATATCATTTCATTGTCGCCATCATTAATTGATTTAGGCATGTCAGATTGTTTTTCTTACATGACTTTATTTGTTCAGCACTAGGAAAATTTGTCGGTGTCATTTCATTGTCGTGATCACTATATGATGATTGACATTAGGCATGTCAGGATTTAATGCTTATATAGCTCTATATGCTCTACTCTAGCAATTTTGATACTTTTGATGTAAGAAAAGAGTGATGTGGGTGGTTTGCGTCTGTGGGCTGGAGGAGGAGAGAGAGATGTAGTGACTAGGAAGAGGATGTGAGTGAGCCTTTGTTTATAACTGTCTTTCTGACCCCTCTTTCCCGAGAAGGAATTCACATATTAAAAGCCTCTTGTTATTGTTGTTTTTATTATTGTTGTTGTTGTTGTTGTTGTTGTTGTTGTTGTTGTTGTTGTTATTATTATTATTATTATTATTATTATTATTATTATTATTATTATTATTATTATTATTATTATTATTATTTCCTTTAAAAAACATAAGTATCATCTTATAATTTTTGTGTAAATTAGTTTAGCAGCAATTTATATTTCCTTTTGCGTATGAATATCATTACTAAATTTAAATATTAAGAAGCTTTCCAAGGTTGCCTATTGGATCCTGCACTGTGATTTGCTACCTGAATTGGTTGTCATTTCAACTTGGATGTGCTATCTGCTTCATTTTCAACTAGAAAACCCAATGGAATCGATGTGCTGAGGATTAGATTGCAGCAGTGAGGGTTGGGAATGGGGATATGATTGCTTGGTTGAGAAACTAATTATTAAGCCTGGCATAATCATCCTCATCCTCTTCTGCATGAAATGCCCTGATTTCCTTTTGTTTTCATCAACTAGTAATGCTAATATAGAAGATGTGAAGCTTAGCTTATATTTATTAAGTGAAAAATCAAATCAAACCAGTCTAATTTCCTTGCATATGTTTTAGCAAGTGTAATTTCATTAAATGCAACAACAAAAAATCATGAGAACGGTGAACAAGAGAGTCGTAGGCTTACCAATGTCTCTGATAATCATCTCTTACAAGCTTTTCCATCATTCTTTGAATAAAATTGAAGAAATAAAAAGGGTACATGCTCTTATTTTTGTTTTTTTCTGAAATAATTTACAATCCAAGTGGGATAGGAAATAGATAAAAGGCTTTTATTTTATGGTATGTATAATTTTGTACAAATAATTTATGGTATTTTTTTTCTGAAATAATTTTGTGTAGCTCTTGTTGTAATTTCAGATCATCTATATTTTCATCCATTTTTAAGTGAATATGATGGCAAGGTAAAGATGAGTGTACGTTGTAGTCTAATTTAGAGATGTTGATATAGTTAAAGCCCTTGATGATTCCTCTCAAAAAATTTACGTGATGAAAATACATAAATAAAGTTCAGATCAACATATTACATGTATTAGACTTCCTGGACACTGGGTTTAATCAGTCATGTACTTATTTGCGTTAACTTGTTTATGGTCAAGGATTTGGGATATCTCTCTTAACATTTCCAATATTTCTTTTATCCTTTTCTTTAAGAAAATTCTCTTATCTTGATATTGTTAATTAAGATAATAATCTAGCAGCTCCATGTGATTGTTTTATAAACTCGAGCACCATCAACGTGTAAAGCACTATAGCTTTCTTCAGGATTCTCAACTGATTATAACATCCTCCCAGGGATTCCCTCTTCGCGGTACAATAAAAGATGCTGGAATCTTGTGTTCTTGCAGTTTCTGCAAGGGAGTTCGGGTGGGTGCTAATCTTGAGGTTCTCTTTGTAGCCAATGCAGCAAAGTCTGAATTTTTCACCTTTTGTATACTGTACATATCACCTGATGCCAGAATGATTTTCTTAAAATTGTCCAGGTAGTTCCACCCTGCCAATTTGAGATACATGCCTGCAAATCATATAGACGTGCATCACAATATATATGCTTAGAGAATGGGAAGAGCCTCCTGGATGTGGTCAAAGAATCTCGAAAATCATCTGTTAGAACTTTAGAAGAAACAATACAGAACTTTATAGGCCCTATGCCCGTGAAGGAATCTGTCATATGTAGGAATTGCTCTGGTAACTGATATGGTTTGTTAGTTCTGTTCTATTAGTAGTTAATATTCATAATCATATATACATATAGATACTTGTTGTGCTTAATTTCTAGTACCTTCTGGTGTAATTGGTTTAATCTCTTCTAAACGACAGCTTTGTATTTCTTTATTACAGGGTCATTTCTTGCGTCGTCTTCTGCAAAGGTGGAACTACTCTGTGATTCTTGCATGGTTGTTCTAAATACAGACTTTGATGCAGAAAGTATGAAATCAAGGTGCTATATCCTTCCAAGTTATCATTGCTTATGTGTTTTCTCCCTCAAAAACGCAATGGTGGTTGTGTGAAATCTACTCGTTGCTATTTTTGGATGATCTATTGAAAAATGTAGATAACTATTTGTAGACTTAATGCATGACAGGAGTTTGTTGTTGAGGACCAATTTGTAGAGTTTTCATTGCTTGATTTTTTTTTTTTGTCTAAAAGTGCTGTAATATTAGTGGCATCCAGATGCTACTGAGCCTGGTGCTAGTGACGTGGAACTCAGGACATACTGAAGCCTTATGTGATGTTTCTTGCATGATCTGATGGAGCAAAAATGCAAATTTCTAAATTATACTTGACCTTCAACTATAATTTTTTGTTTAGCTCATTTTTCATTTAGTTTCAAGGTGCCTATGCTGGTAGTTAAACAACTAATATCAGATCATAAATGCTACTGGGCTTTCATTTATAACTTTCTTCTGTCAATGTGGAGTGATTGTTGAGTTTCGTTAGCTCAAAGGTTGTTTATGATCTTGTTATAAATCTGTCCTCTTGATTTTACAGATATTTTCTTTTTGGTTGCTCTTTCAGGCCTTTGGAGCCGTTTTTAGGTTTATCAGTTTCTGAAAATGGTGAAGCATATAGCACTCCCCTAAAAAGAGGTCGTCGGGGAAGAAAAAAGAGAAAGTCTGTGTTTTTATTTATTTATTATTATTTTAAAACTTTCCAGTGCTTTAGATTGTCTTTCCCTACGATCCCTGTAAAAAAGAAGAAGAAGAAATTAAGGATATTACATTTGTCTACACATTTGCAGGCATTCAGAGCTCAAGGCCTCTACAAAATCTCCAGGAAAATCCTTGTTGCGTGGTGCAACAAGAAAGAAGGGCCAAGTGAAGATAACCAAGATGTGGGGCTTTTAGGCTTTCTTATTTTCTGTTTGGGGAAATTTTATGCTCGTTAATTGCTTTGTTCTGAGAAAAAAAATGTTACCTATGAAAATTTCCTTCTGTTGTTTGGCATGCTCAGGCTGTCACTACCAGCTTCTGCCTTAAAGTCTCCTGGAAGTGCTATTGTGACATATTCCAAATCATTATCTGATCCAACTTCAAATGGCAGTACTTCCTCTCGTGGCTTATTGAGGAACAAGACTACAAGAAAGATACTAAAGAAGTTGGTGCTTGTAGCTATTAGTTGATGTATTTGATATGAAATCCTGTAACTAGTGGTCATTTAGTGTTTTATTTTGGCGTTGCAGATTGTCGAATACTGCATCACTCTCAAAGTCCTCAAAAATTCTGTCTTCTCCTCTCTCTGGGAACTCAAAAAGTTCCTCAAAGAAGATTACTAAAAAGTCTGTACAGTTAGCTTTGATTATTATTTCTGCACTGTTGTTTTTATTCCTTGCACATAGTAAATGACTATAATATAATTTTACCCAGGGATCAGAGGATGCACAAGCTGGTCTTTGAGAATGGTGGATTGCCAGATGGAACTGAAGTTGCTTATTATTCTAATGGCAAGGTGGTTCAAAATGATGTTATATTTAACGTGTCAACTTGTGTTATTTCAGCATTTTAATATTCTAATGGTGTATCTGTAGAAGTTGCGAGATGGCTATAAAATGGGATCGGGAATAATTTGTCGCTGCTGTAGCACTTTGGTATGGTGTTCATTTTAGCTTCTGAAATACTTGATTGTTTTAGGAGACAAGTTGATTTATCTATTGTACAATGAACAGGTTAGCCCATCTCAGTTTGAAGCTCATGCTGGTTGGGCCTCCCGCCGTAAACCGTCAGTCTCTTACATTTTTCTTTGGATCACTAAGGTCTCTTGATCACACTTTTCTGTTTACATAACTCCTGACTAAGTCACATATTTCTGCAGCTATATGTATATCTACACATCTAATGGTGTGTCTCTCCATGAATTTGCCCTCTCTCTGTTAAAAGGGCGTAAGTGTTCTTCAAAAGACAATGATGACTTGTGCATCATCTGCGCAGATGGTGGGAAACTTGTGCTTTGTGATGGCTGTCCGAGAGCCTTTCACAAAGGTGTTTATCTTTAAAAGCATGTTAAGCTAGACAGTTTTTTCTTTTGTTTATCTGTCATCCATATATATCTTTTTGGATACTAGGTTGGCTTGATTACTACTGTAAGTTATCAGGTTTTTGTAATAATTTAGAAGTTAGTTGACTGCTCTCACGGTTACAATGTGGGCCAATCCCCCACCAGTCAAGTGCCTTATATTTCTAAGGGACTTGGACTTGACTGAACGGTGAAGGCCTTTCTCTCTTGTTAAACTGACCGCTAAGAAAATGGCCTCCCTTTTGTTTTCTTATGTGCATTTAACTTCATAGAGGAAACTTTGTACACATACGACCTGAACAGATCTCAGTAGATATCATGTTATTGGTTAAAGGAGGCAAGCCCTTTTACATTTTGTAACATGGAAGACACATGTCAGATCTTCTGTAGAAATTTGACAAAATAAATTTATGGTATGGATACGATTAGAAAGTAGTATGAGAAATTGTTATGCTGTTAGATGCTTAGGTTACAACTTTGGTTGGTACATTGTACTTCAAAAATGTATATTTTTATGTGTTTCTATTTGATTAATACATGTATTCTGTTACAATATTTTTTGTAAGAACATATTTGGAGCCAGAACAAATTTAGCCTGCAAAATATGTCTAGTTTCTTGATTTGACACCTCTAATATCTAGAGTATAGCAAGTACGTTTTACTCTCTCCTTTTGGTTACTGTCTCAAAGATTAGTACATGTCTATAAAAAACTAGCATTTTGCCTGATGGCAGCTCCAGATACCAATTTAAGACAATAAAATGGTGTGATCGTTTACTTCTTTTTGTTCTTCTCTTTTACTTGTTTTGCCCTACTTTCTTTTGGTTCTTGTTTTTGTTTAATCAGTTGTTTCTGAAATTAATTTTGTGAATGAAATAACTTTACCTTGATCTTTTATGTGCTAATGCAGAGTGTGCATCTCTATCGAGCATACCTCGTGGTAAATGGTATTGCACCTATTGCCAAAACATGTTTCTAAGAGAAAAATTTGTCGAGTGGAATGCCAATGCTGTTGCAGCTGGGAGAGTGTCGGGTATTGATCCAATTGAGCAAATAACAAATCGTTGCATTCGAACTGTCAAGAACCCAGAAGAAGCTGAAGTTATAGCATGCGTGATCTGCAGGTAGCATCCATAAAACAAATAGATTGAGGAAACTGCGAAGCTGAAATTGCACATTATATTTACTTATAGTTTGAATTTCTCATTTTCAGAGGCTATGATTTCAGCAAGTCTGGCTTTGGTCCCCGTACTGTTATATTGTGTGATCAGGTAGTGTTCATGGCTTCTCCTGTAGGTCCTTATGTGGAATATTATACTCTAAACAAGGTTTTCCCATTTTCCAGTGTGAAAAGGAATATCATGTTGGTTGTTTGAAAAAATGCAAGTTAGCTGATTTAAAGGTTAGAACTTTAAAGGATCCCTATTTTGCATTAAATATCATTTGCTTCTTTAAAATCCTTATACACCTTTTACAGGAACTTCCAAAAGGAAAGTGGTTCTGCTCTGGGAACTGCAAATGGATATATTCTGCTCTGCAGAATGTACTGAATGCAGGTGCAGAAAAGCTCCCTGATTCCACCTTGGACATTATAAGAAACAAGCTAACAGATAAGAGTTCAGATTCTGACGCTGATCTTGACGTGAGATGGAGACTTCTGAATGGGAAAATTGCATCTCGGGAAACCAGAGTGTTGCTATCGCAGGCTGTAGCTATATTTCATGTAAGAGTTTGCACTTTAAGTTGATTATCATTATTTTGGTGAATATCACAACTCTGTGAGTAGTTAAGCAGTATTTGATATATGATGTGCACCTTTTGAGTTGTCATGATCAATATTTTTTTATGGAGTCAAGTTGTTCTCCCAACTTATGGAACTATGGCAAATATTGATATATATCCAGGGTTAAATTGATATCTAAGTTAATGGATTAGAATCATTGATGGACTCCTATAGCAAATTATTCTCTGTTAAATGATGTGAGAAATGGTTGTGGTCATACCACCATAGGTTCTTTGAGGAAGATTGATAATCTCTTGGTGCAATTTTTTGGTTGTCCCTGATTGGTGGTATTGCTTCTCAACTCTTATGATGCTGTAGTACGAGTTGGGATCAGAGGGGCCGTTATTGATTTTCACATAATCTTTCTTAACTTTCACGTGTCAAGTTTTGATTCTTGCAGCTGTTTATTAAATTGTATTTCAGGATTGTTTTGACCCTATAGTTGATTTAGAAACTGGACGTGACTTCATTCCATCTTTGGTTTATGGGTATGCACTTCTCCATTTTTCCCTAGAGTTGTTATCAGTATGTTCTATAGCCATGTGCTTCTACCTATGAGTCTCTTTCTTGCTTTATCTTTCAGGAGGAATATAAGGGGCCAAGACTTCAGTGGGATATACTGTGCTATTTTGACAGTGAAGTAAGCACCATCTCTGTTCTCGGATATTATCTGAGCTATTGATAATATATTCGTTATGATCAATAAATTCTTGCCTATCTTTCAGCTCAACTGTTGTATCAGCTGGTATCCTTCGATTTTTTGGAGAAGAAATTGCTGAACTTCCTTTGGCTGCAACACGCATTGGTCATCAGGGAAAGGTAAGTTATATCAACACACAAAATGTTTTGTTCTATATTTCCTGATATTTTATCTATTCATGTTGCGTGGTGATTCAAAGAAGTCATGCAGTTGTTGCCTGACCAACTATACTACATCCCTCATTGGATGTTGAAAAAACAATTAGACCTATATTTTCTATCGGATGCAGTTGTGCAGTATAACATGCACCATTACATCTCATTGTCATCTTATTGAATCGTGGTAGTCCAATCAACTTCTCTTGCCAGGACTTAAGCTATCGACTCTATGATTCATGTGAAGCAAGATTTTTTCCTGTGTTTTGTGTATCCGTTGCACTTGTATTGATGGAATTTAAATGGCTTCGCAGGGATACTTTCAACTACTTTATTCATGCATCGAGAAATTGCTTGCGTTTCTGAATGTCAAAAGTTTCATTCTCCCAGCAACAGACGAGGCAAAGTCAATTTGGACAGAGAAGTTTGGGTTTAATAAGATACCAGAAGAGCAGGTATGCAAGCGGCAACTAACTATATGCACCCTGTGTTTTATCCCGATAAAAGTATGAAATAGAATTGTCATAACCTATTTTGGCATGTGATTATTAGTTGATCCTCCGCATTTTGCAGCTTTTGAATTACAGAAAAGTCTGTTGGCAAATGATCGCTTTTAAGGGGACATCCATGTTAGAGAAACCAGTTCCTAAATGTAGAATTATCAATCAAGATGAAGCGGATCCAGATGATGTTCCGTTGCAGTGATTAATGAAGCAAAGCCATTTTCTTTAGCGGCTTTATGGGTTGGTGTAAATTGATATGTTATTTATACTCTTATATTAAGATAATTTGATTTAACCATTTTCCTGACTGAAAGCGGAAGTTGCTAAATTAGTTGTAATGAGTCGGTGAGGAAGATCAGAAGACTTGATCCTGGCGGGAAATGGTTGAATTGTATAAAAAAAGTTTACCTGTAGTTTATTAGACAGGAGGTGATGTCTTATTCTTTATTTTCCCCTTTGTTAAACTGTCGCCTGTAAATAAATAACTATTGGCCGGTGTAAGAAGCGATGCTCTGTAATAGAGGAGGGTGTTTATCGTATCCCAAGCAAATCGTGTATCAAATTGAGGCACACAAATTGTAGTTTTGTATCTTGTTTAGGCATGACCAATCTGATTGTATATAATGTTGTAGCATGATATATGTAACTTCACCTGGGGATAATTGGTTCAATTAGGATCCCTTTATTCCGAATTCATGTGATAGGCTTTGATGTGTGTGCTGCTGTTTGATGAAATTGTGAATGTTTTGGTATGTTTATACATATTACAGTCACCAACAATAGGTAAATGGTGGCATAACAGTGTATTTGAATAGAAATGCAAGGTTGTCTAGTTTTCTTTTTAGCAAAATTGACTGCCTGGAATTTAAAATTATATAAATTGTGTTAAAAAGGTTTCATATTTTGCTTTGAATAGACAAGGTATGTTTGTGTTTGTGTACACTTTGTTTTGAATGGGTATATTTCTAAATGATGAGATACCGACTTTCTATTTTTATGTACAGTTAAAAGTAGATTTCCAAATATTTACTTATAACAATGCCATTTACTTTTATTTGCACTAACATTTAGTCCTTACAAGATATGAATTGCATTTGAATGTAAATAATTGCAAATCTTATAATCAAATATACAAAATGTTAGTTTAAATTATATTTTAAAGAAGATAATGGTGAATCATCGTCCAGTATAGGAGGCGGACAAATATAGTTTGGGAAGTTAGGAAATAAGATATTATGAAAGTACAACCCTACCTATATGGAGCTACTAGGTATAAGTTACGTGATGAAGTCGAAGTTCGGACTCACTTCCTAGCCTTCGATCATTCAAATTCTATGGGCTAAGCTGGACTCTACAACATATTTGACACCATGTTATTTCATACTCTTGTGACATGAATCCTTTAAAGATGATTTATAACACAACATCTTTATAATAAAGCTGAGACAAGCTGGTCTCATCTGCACTCTAGTGCTCAAGAGACCATGCAATTAACCAACAATGAATTTTAGAATTACAGTGTGTCATGATGTAAGTGCATATGAGTTTGTCTTTCTAATATAATATTTCGCAAGCGCTCAATTTCCAATGTATCTGTTGGGATGAAACGCATCATTTGTCGTTTATTCGGGTGAGTTCTACGGACTGCAACATCAAATTAATCCAATTGCTAGTGAGAAAGCGACTTTAAGTCAGGGTAGAGTAGATTTGATGTACTCCCTCCGTCCCACCTAAAGTGTCCCATTTTTTTTGGACACGGGTATTTAGGAGAAAGGTATAAAGTTGTTAAAGTGGTAAAAAGTGGGTAGAGCCTACACTTTTTGAAGGGATAATTATTTCCTAAAATGGAATGAGATATTTGTAATGGGACAACCCCAAAAGGAAAGTGATATATTTTAAATGGGATGTCCCATTTAAAATATCTTACTTTCCTTTTGGACCAATAACCCGATGCATTTAACTAGTTGGTTCAATTTCAACTAAGCTTAATCGAAGGTCCAGCCATGTTATTAAAAATCAATTATATTTTTTGTTTATAGCATTTTGATAAATTAGCTATAAGTAATTGTATATTTTGGAGGCGTTTATTTTTCATGATTAGTATTTGTATTTAATGAATTAAATCTATAATAAGATAACTTTAATTTATCAATCATATGTTAATTATAAGGGATTAGTGAAAGATTAAAACTAAAATAATTAACTCTTCATTTATTTGGAGGATTCTCCAATCCACCTATATCGATTGTATTACAATGAATGAAGAGCAACCCAAAAAATTAAAATAATATCGAACTTTGAGATATTCTCAAATGTTAATCCTTAAAGTAAACGTCGAATTAATTTAAATTAATTTTATCTATTCAATCTAATCTAATTTTATCTATTCAATCTAATCATATATAGTAAACAACCCTTATAGAGTTAACATTTTGTCTGAGTTGACAAGGGAAAGACAACAAAACTACCTAAAACTAAAAAATATGACTGCTCCTTGTATAAACTTAAGAAGGACATTGAATTTAGTTTATTCATTTATCGGAAAAGAGGTATATCTATCCCACATTGTTTTATGTCTCACTTATCCCACATTGGTTACCTGAGTGTAGATGAATAATGAGAAATCCAATGATTGGAGGTGGAAGAGAATGAACAGAAAATTCTAAAATTGTACTTCCTCCATTACATCGAAGATGACTTGTTTCTTTTCGCTACAGTTATTTATAAGAATAATATAAATTGATTAAATATATAGAATATATGAGAAATATATGAAGTGGTTAAAATAATAAAAAAAAGATAGACAAACATACATATTTTGAAGATATAATTATTTTAAAAAAGAAATGAATCAAGTTCAATGAAATAACCTGGAAAAAAAAAAACCAAGTTCGATAAGACGAAAGAAGTACAATTTAACCAGGGACGGAGCCACATAGGGACCTGAGGGTCCATGGGCCCCCCAACTTTTTTTTGAAAAACAGTTATATATTTAATATACAATATAGTATTACAAGTGTTTTTCCTAATCCGTTGGTTAAGATTCACTTTGAAATCTCTTGGGACCCGAGTTCGATCCTCTCTTTTTTTTTTCTTCTTTCTTCTCTCTCTTTCCTCCTGTTTCTCGTCATTTTTTTCCCCTCTCTCTTCTCTTTTTTTTTCCCTATCTTTCTTTCTTTTTTTTTTTTTTCTTTCTCTATTTCCTTCTTTTTTTTAAACTGTTTCTAGTTTCCTTTTTTTCCCTTCTTTCTTTCTTTCCTTTTTTCTTCTTCTCTGTTTCTTTCCTTTTGGTTTGTGTTTTCTCCCTCTCTCTTTATTATATTTCTTCTCTTTATTTTGAAATCTTTTTTTCTTTTTTCTTTCTTATAATTTGTTTTATATTGATAAAATAAAATATGTATGCAAATAATAACACTATGTGAATTAATTCTTAGTTAAACATGTGTGCTCTCTACAAATATTTAATATTTAATAACTAAATCTATTATAGTCTAATGTGTTAGGATTTTTATCTCTCATTTAAGAGATCTTGGTTCGATTCCTTTTAGTTACATATTTTCTTTTTTCTATACTTATTTTCTTTTATTTCCTTTTTCTTTCTTTTTCTTTCATTTATCTTTCTTTCCTTTTTTTTCTCCTATAATTTGTTTTATGTTGATAAAATGCTATTTATTTTCTTTTTCTATAATTTATTTTATATTAATAAAATAAAAGATATATGCAAATAATAAAATTTTATATATGAATTAATATTACCAATCAAATTTCTAAAAGGATTATAATAAACTCATTATATTATTAAATAATTATTATTTTATAATTTTATTTTATTATCTTTTAAAATTATAATTAATTGGACCCCCAGAAGAAAAATCCTGGCTTCGTCACTGAATTTAACCATATCCATAATTCAGGTACAAGTTATATATTTCATTGAAACATTTGAAATACACCCTGCTATTATGGTGGAACCGCATGCACTCATTGAATATAAGTATCTGAATCACTCTAAACATCAACATTTTATACTTCCATTTTTATATATTCACAATGTCGATAGCTATGGCAGCATCACAAGCAATTTTGTCATCAATCGTAATACTTATGGTTGCGCTGGACACGCATACGAGCACCTCTATCACGCACGTCACCACGCTGCGTACATGACCATGAAAACGCACATGACCATTCACATCCTCACACAAATCATGACCAAGAACATGAACATGCTCGTTCGCATCCTCGTGCAAATGACTAGTGTCACACACATGATGAGCATTTGCATCCTCATGCACATCATGACCATGAACACACACATAGGTGGCACGGGCCCGGACCTCAAACATGTGGTAGTACGTACGGATCAAGGATTGGGGCATGAGCCCGAGCCTAGTCTTTGGAAGGATGCTCATGCAACCTTCTATGGCTCACCTGACCAAGCTACCTCAGCCGAACTTATCAAGGCAAGAACTTGGCATGAACAACAATCATGCAACCTCAAAAGCATCTTTAAGTACAGGTATAGCCAAGGAAAACGTAGTCTAGTCCCCTTAGAAAAATAATTATACTTCAAGAGAAATGTGCATCAGTGTATGATACTACAACAATGAATGCTCATTTGGAAGACTCAAAATTCGTGTCACATATTTGGCCTTAAGGCTGCAACACGTATATATATACAACAAAATTCAGGCAAAATTGGCTATATACCGCTACGATTCACGACCAAACGTGGCCATCATCCACCTTCTTTTGCTTCTTCTTCTTCCTTCTTTGCTCTTTAGTTTGCAGAGCATGATGGGCATATTGTGCCCGGATCTCCATTAATTTAGATTTTGCATCGCGAAATGGTGCATCAGACTTTGCAGCCATCAATTGCTGGGACAGAATTTACAAGTTATTATTAACTCCTTCAATGATTAAAATCAATTATATGGGGCTCAGATCTAACTACTACCTTTACATGGTCCATCGCCGCCAAATTGAAGCCTAAGGTATCTTTGCATTCCTGACGAAACAGAAACACCAATTTGGTTACATATGTCTCGAATCAAAAAATTATTTACAAGGAGAAATCGAAGAATTAAACTTGAGAAACCATTCAATAACACAGAGTGGTGGAGATTTTATTTTGACTAGCCAGGTTTAAGAGCCAAATCTCATAAATCAATATAGGAGAGGATTCATAAGAAGATTTGGTGCATAATAATTTTTGAAGGGTGTGGTTTCAGGTGATATCGGGTATACATTATCTTGAAAGCAGGCAAATGCAAAGGTCGATTCTTTCCAGAAAACTCAATAGAGCAGTTTTCTTATCAGGCTTTCTCAAAGGTACTTCTCCCATTCCTGTCATGAGCATACTATATATCGCGATGAATAAGATAATTCAAAAGGAAGGATGCATTCCAAGCTAGAGGTCTATTATAGCTTAAAAGCACCTTGCTGGAGCAGGTTTCATCAAATCTCATTAAAGAATTACCTTGACCCTTGCATGCAAGATGTCTTTGAGAAGAGATAGGATGGGTCTGGCAGAGACAGTAGAGGTTAGTTGGTAATGATGGATCTGCAACAGCACAGTCGAAACCCGACACACAAGCTCAACCTGACAATAGAAAAATCTCCAAGTGAATTATGTGAAGTGCATGGCCAATAATATAAGAAAAGCAACCATCAGAGATTGATAATTCTTTTGACCGCTCTAGTGATCACAGCCAGAATACTTATTTCGATTTTAAGTCTACAAGTCCTATGCTTTAGACACACTAACCTTTTCAGGGTAAGCAACCCACTCTTTCAAATAGGATAGAACCCTTAAGGAATCAGAGAAAGGCAGAGTCTGCAAATTGCAAGAGTAAAAATAGATTATGCTTCTTTCCCCAAATGAGGAACACAAAATACCAGATTAAGATGGCAAATTTTCCTAGTAACACATCCATATGAGAGGCCAAGGGGATAGTTAAGGTATAGATTAGAAGAGCTGTAATTAAATATTCTCTTTCTCTTGTATCTCATCATATGAGATTGTTCATGGTTAGAAGTTCATTTAGTGGAACTTTGGAAGAATAGAAGGGTACAAAGTGTCACCGACAAGAAGAAAAATTTCAGTCAATGACTCAACATAATTAAACATACAAAAGTTCACATAAAGCAAATCAACCAAACTTACTAGCAATGCCTGCTCCAAATCATTGGTGTGAACACTCGATACTGCACGCAAAACAAAATCAGATGGAGAAAGGCCAAGCATAAGAATGTTTGGCTGGAAATCAGTAACTTTCCCTTTTGATCTCTCCTGAAAACAAAATATCAAAAAAGGGCTCAAGATGACATTCGGAATACGTTTAGCTTTTGTAAGGCTGTCCAAATCTGAAGGGGCGTCAATAAGAAAAGAGAAAAACATGGATGAAAACATGAATTTTAGACTTTGATTATAAGTGAAAACCATAAATTATTTCACTTGCACAATGACAAGATATAAAATACAAGCACCTCATATTCTGAAATACGCTTCAGTTCTTCCTCTGCAATATCTAATGCTTCCATAATGGAGTCTGCCGCTGTAACAGTTTCTCCAGTTCTCTTTCCAGCTAATGCCACAGCCCCCTCTTCTGGTAGTTCCTCTTTAGGGGCGTACTTACTCTCAAATGGATTATCAATGTCAGTCTCAAACATCTCTTCCAGCCTCTTTTCTTTCTCCTCCTGAAAAATGCATAATGAGACAATCATTGCAAACATCTCATAAAAACTAGGAGCTACTCACAAACTTGGCATATATCTGACTATCTTACTATCAAAAGTAATAGATAATGCAAAAAAAAAATAAGATATTAACTGAATATTGAAAGAAAAATGTGTACACAACACACTACCTCAATGAAAAAGGGCTCTTCAGTACGATCCCAACGGCGAATAGATCTATCGATAGATCCTGTTAAAAGGAAATCCCCATGATTGCTGATTGCAAGGCAAGAGACCTCGGAATGATGACCTTCAAGAGTTAAAAGCAATTCAAACTTGTCTGCATCCCAATATTTCACTAAACGATCTTTTCCCACACTGAACATGTAGTGAGTATTTTTGACAAACTTAACTGCCTCAACACTGCAACGAAAATAGCGATTCTGATTCAGCAACCAAATAATATACTCGGTAGATGGAAAGAGAATAAGTAGAAGTGGACTTTCTAACAAATTTCTACACAAGTGCCATTACCTATCAGCATGAGCAAAGAGGGACTTATGGCAGTCACCAAAATCCAGACCCCAAATCTTCAGGTTTTTGTCCGCAGAGCCAGTAACAATCAAATCCCCATCAGAAGATATGTCCATGCATAACACTGGCAGCTTATGGCCATACAGTGAGAGGAAAAATTTAAGGGTATCCATGAAGAAGACCTGATCCGATTGTGCCAGCAATTATTAATAGAAAAGATTAGAAAGATCCAATTAAGTAATGTAAGAGAATCTAATATGAGAAACAAGCAAATAAAAAAGCCATCAAACCTTCACTGTACAATCCAACAAGGCAACTGCAATATGTTTACCCTCCGGGCTGACAGCGATTACAACAACATCATCATTCATTTTCAAATTTCTCACTGGAGATACTGTCAGATGTTTATCATCCTGTAGAAACAAAATAAGTAACACATGATTATGATATACTTATATATAACAAGAAAACATATAAATATCGAATAGTGTATATGTTAGAAAGTTGGTGACCGGAAGCAGATTTGGTGAAAGAAAAAGGAAGAGATAAGAAACATACTTGACCAGGTTTCTCTGCAAAATCATACGCCCAAAACTTGACATCCTGGTCTGCACTCCCTGTGACAAAACCTTCCGGCACTGAAGCAATAGACCTGACATCACCACCATGAGCTTCAACTACGTCAACACAAGTACCACTTCTAACATCAATTATTTCCAATGTCCCCTTTTTTGTGCCTACAACTGCATACTTATTACCAGGTACAAAGAGGCCACACAATCCATAATCTGAATCAATAGTTCGAAGGCAGGACCCAGTGCTAGGGTTCCATATTTTGATCGAGCTATGGCTTGTGGACATCAAAAGAGTATTATCCGAGCTAAGAGTTACACTTCTGACAACAGAACGATGTCCCTGGAGCTCAATTGCACTTGTCTTCTCTGAAGAAGTGCTGTCAATTGAATAAGTTTCCAATGAATTATTGTCTAAAGACAGTGCTAAAGTTGCCAGTGAGCCTTTTGCAGTTATAGGAGAGAAAGATATAGAGCATATCTTCTTCTTAGGTTGTATGGGCTGTAGAGACTTGAAGATGTCAGGGACTGTAACTAGGAGCTCAATACTCTCTTCAACTTCCATACTTGTATTTCCATTTTCAGTTATCTCAGCCTTATTTTTAGAAGTTTTTTTCTCCTTTCTGTTGATTCTCCTTTTGGCCTTCCTTTTAGATTCAGACTCATCCAAAACACGGAATATTTCAACAATTTTTCCAGCAACCTGGCAAGCCAGTAAATTACCAGTTTTATTGAACCGCACCGTGGAAACCCTATCCTTGCTCTGACGCTGTATATCACCTAAATGCTTCAAAACTTCCCATTTGTTTCCGGCAGGGGCATTTCCATTTTCAACATCGTGTTCAACTTTTTCAGGCTCAGTTTGTCCATCAGCTGTATCATTCTTAATTGAATAAAACCTGAGCTCTGAGTCACCTGACCCAGACACTAAATACCTTTCAACAGGATCAATATCAATTGACCAAATTTCACTATGATGACCACTAACTGTCTGCACACAATGTTGTGTTTCAAGATCCCAAACTCTTAAAAACTTGTCCTTTGAAGAGCTAACCAACTTTTTACTGGAATCCAGGAACACAAGATCGGTGACCTATTTCAAAAATGAGAAAGAGCAAAAAAGAAAAATGCCAACCAAAGTTCAAGATGGGAAGATATAAAGAATAGTGCAATTTTATCAGTTGAAATCGTAAATCAGAATATGAGTTAGACATCTCAAAGACATCACTAAACCTGGTCACGATGCCCTCGAAGGCGAAACAGCCCTGCTTCACCAATTACGTCCCATAAAATGATGTCACAGTCTTTGCTCCCTGAAGCAAGTAAAGACTCAAGCTTGTTGTAACGAAGAATTGTCACTGCAGATCTGTGTCCATTTAGAGTGGTATCGCATGTTCCTTTCTCACTATCCCATATTCTTACAGTACCATCGGCATAGCCACCTGCAATCTGCAAACCCAAGCCCATTTATCAATTTTTCCAACAGAATAATCTATATTGTCCGCATTCCCAGATTTTATTAGACAGAATGAATATATCAGGAGAGCTACAATCACCCATCATTGCTTAATCAAAGATTTACTAAAAACTTCATTTTTCCATTAACAAGAGAGGTGAACAATGATGCAACTTTAATTCAAGCTTCTATGTGTCAAAATATAAGTACTCATACTCATTCATTCATAATCTTAAAAACTGTTCCCTATCTAAGAAGCAAATAAATTCCAGCTCCTAGTTCCAAATAGAACTTAAAAGATCAGTGCATTGAAGTAAACAGATAGAGAGCAATACCAAGGAAGACTGAGAAGCGGCGATGGCGGTGACGGCGAGCTTGGGGCCGCGAGACGTGGAGGTAGGTGACGGGGCTAGGGCTTTGGTGCAGATTCCCTGACGGACGTGCCACACTCCGAGCTTCTCTAGCCCCGCCGCCAAAAGGTGTTTGCCGGAGCTGTCGTACGTTATGTTACAATCAACCGACACTATCACCCCGAACGCCGCCGCCGGCTCGTATCTCAGGTATGCCTTAACCATGGCTAATTACTCCTTCCCGGCCGGTGGTGGCGGAGATGTTGGCTTCAGCTGAAAAAGATGAATAATTAGGTTGAGGGTTTAGGGTTTAAGATTGGGATTTTAAATTTTCTTCTGAACTTCTTTCCCCTGTCACATAGGTTTGGCCATTGGGCTTTGTGATACAAAATAATACTAATAAGTTTGGATTGGCCGAAAATAATCAAAGTGAGCCAATTAATCGAATTTAGGACCAATCAAAGTTCGCTAAGGCCCAATAACAGAAAATAGATAAGTTTGTAGACGATTAGTTTGATTTTTGTTATCCCTTTAAAACAAAGATTAAATTTTATTATATAAGTGAACATGATGTGGTAGAAGCAGAAAATCTAGATAAAATAACTTTTTTCATAAAGTAATTATATATCTATGCTTGTTGTATTATGATAAGTCGTTTCAAAGTTGATGCGCTTGGTTAATTAGTGTCGTATCTAGTGTAAAGCTGCAAGCAATAATTATTAATTAACAAGCTCGGAAAGGATAAGATATAAAAACATATGTGGCGAAAACGATAGCAAATCTAAGGTATTATTATCGAGAGGCGCATAGAATTTGCATCAGGTCTAATCAAGATTCAAGTCATTCACGTTTATTTCTAAACATTGTCAATTTTATTTATAAATATTATCACTTTTATTTAGAATAATTACTGTTCCTTTTACATAATCATGTTTCTTGATAAAAGATAACTAAGGAAAAAAAATATCACTTTTATTAGTAAAAACTGATAATTTTATTTATAATAACTCTCACTTTTATTTATTACAATTATCACTTACATATTGAAAATTGGTAAAAATATTGATAAATTTTTTATAACATATGTCACTTTTATTCAGAACAATTGTCACTTTAATTAAAAGAACAATCACATTTATCTTAAATATTATAACTTTTATTCAAAATAACTATCACTTTTATTTATAAAAATTATATTCAGAATAATTGTTACTTTTACATATATAACGGATCATGGGTCAGATATTCGGATAGAATCTAGTTTTGATCCGACCCGCGCACCATAGGTGAGAGCACATGGAAATTTTTGTATATTATAGAGGGTAATATTTACTTCTAATTGATGTCATTTCGCATTTTGCGTTACCATATTAATAATATCAATTTGTTTGATATGGTTGGAACCATTAAAATTTGTTAGCCAATTTTAGTCTTCTTTAAGAGTTAATATATTTTTGTGAGACTTGTTCGAAAAATCTAAAAACATAATTACTAATTAAAAGGAAAGGGAAAAGGTTGGAATAAAGACTTAAGATCGAGTCTTAATAGTTATAATGTGGGAGTTTTATCATTTTATGATGGTTTTTATGGATACTATAAGCATTGGTACTTTCTAACTACTAAATCGTTATACTTTCTCATATTCTCATGGGACTGGAGTGTGAGAGTTTTTTAGTGAATACTCGCCTTTTGGAACAAGGAAAGAAAAAAGATAAAAACATAACAGCAAGTGATAAAATAATTTTACATCCAATCAGACCAAAAGGAAACATAAAAAATGTAGTATAATTTTTTAAGTAGTTATAACTTAGAACTGACATGTTGGTACGTATTGTTTAAATTATTCGAGTGACATTGAGATCAAATTTGGATCTTTTGACAACATTTCTTTTCTCAAAAGGGTGGAAATTTTATAAAAAATATTAATACTTAATGAGTAGTCTAAACTGACATGTTGCTACGTATTGTTATAGTAAATTATTCGAGTGACATTGGGATCAAATTTGGATCTTTTTACAAGGATTCTTTTCTCAGAAGGGTGAAAATTTTATAAAATATTAATACTTATGAGTTGTCTAAACTGACATGTTGATATGTATTGTTGTAGTAAATTATTCGGCTGACACTGAGATCAAGATATTCTTTTCTCAAAAAGGTGATAATTTTATAAGATATTAATAGTTATGAGTAGTCTAAATCATTATTATCTTTGTCTTATCTAACGCGCATCATGTCAATTACACGTGTTTATCATTATCACAATGTAGTTGTATAGAGTGATCCAACTTCCAAGTGAATTTGGAAAAATCGTAGATGTCAGCAACTTGTATTTCAATCTAAGATATTTTATATCAGTATTGTTGCTGGCAGTTATGTAGTATTATAAACATAAAAATTCATGTGCATATGCATTGTGTAATTCTAAAAATCAATACTGGTTATTGCTAAAAAATCAACTTAGTTTTTTGATATACACACTATGTCTACATATACATGAGACTAAGAGGGTGTTTGGTGAAATTTAAAATTTCTTTAAAACAACTTATAAACTGTTTGGGAGCATAAGTTGTTGCAAAGTGTTTGACAAAATAAGCTCAAAAAAACATAATTTGTAAAAATAAGTTTCCAACAAACATAAAATTTCTAAAAAATAAGTTGCTCAAATCCAACTTATTTTTTCATAAAGCTTATAATGAACTGATGAATTTATTAAAATAACTTTTTATAGTTCGTTATTTTCTACATATACACTACCAACTTCATTTCTCGTCAATTTTATCTCTAAACTCACGATTCTTTCTGCAAACTATAAGATCAATTATCCAAACACTTTAACAACTTATAAGTTCTTGAAACATCACATCTTATAAGATGTTATCTTATAAAATTCTTGAAACATCTTATAATTTCTTTAAAATAAACTTAGCCAAACACCCCCTAACTCTATCATAAAAAAAGTTGGTTTTAATAATTTTTTTAATGAAATCTTATAATGCAACAACTAGTTTATAGCTCTAAGTATAAACACAATTAGATATATTATTAATTTAAAATCATTTTTTGAAATTTCAGTGGAAGGTTGAAGCCTTGAACTTATAATTTAACAAAATTGTTTTATTTTATGATAGGTTATGATGGATTCAAGCTAGATTCGGTTACTTGAGATCAAATCGATGCAATATTGAATTTGTAGGAGACTATACAAAATTAAATTTGTCATAAGCAGGAGGGCACAATACTCATAAGCCAAGACTAATCTTATGTGGCTTAGTTTTAAGACTAAAAATCAGGTCGATTCCATCCATCCGATCAACATATCATAAAACTAATCTTATATGATCCACCAATCGAACACTATTCCAGAGTTTGTATTATTTCTTGAATTATTTTCCATCTCGTATTCTTTATCCTATTAAAAGGGCATTTTTTTCTCAATACGAATCATTCACACATGGAAATAGAGAAAGACAAATAACATGGAACTATTATTTTGATGGGACTTTTAAAATTTTAGTAGTTTGGCACTTCCTCTTGTCCAACTAGAATTGATATGAAGAACATGTAAAAGTCAATCTTATGATATTGATTATCTGATTGGGTAACATTACAGAATGTAGGTGGAGACAATCTTTGGTTTTACCAAATTAGTTATTTATCAGATTAAGATATATATATACGAGAGAGTTAACGTGAGAACCATTTTTATCGTGAGAACATGAGAATCAAAAACTGATGAATTCAGTATGAAACTTTGATGAATCCGTTGGGAAAGTTCTTGAATCCAAAAAAAATAAATTCCATGCTCATGGGATTGAACCACGATGAAAATTCCAAATTTTAAATTCGATAACTTTCATGACTGATTCATTAATTTTATATCAAATTCATTTTATTAAGTAAAAATTTTCGTAATTTTAGTTACCATATTAAAATTGATTTTTATTTGAGCATCATTATCTCTCTATATATAGAGAGAGACTATTAGACCCTCGTAGAAATAAACTGGGGGCCTAAATTGACTAGAACACAATAAAATATAGACAAAACCTTGGGTGAGTTCCGTCACATCGTGAGTTCACTGTTTTTTGTTAAAATAATTATATATTAACTATGATAAGTAATGATAATTGGATTTTATAAATTTATAATTAAAGTTATTAATTAATAATTATGGTTTATTAATTTATAATTGAGGTTTATTAATTCATAATTAGGGTTTATTAATTCACAATTAGGGTTTATTAATTCAAAGTTAGGATTTATTAATTCTCAATTAGGGTTTAGTATTCAAAATTATGGTTTATTGTTCAAAATTAGGGTTTATTATTTCCAATTAGGGTTTATTAATTCAAAATTAGGATTTATTATTCAAAATTAGGGTTTATTAATTCCAAATAGGGTTTATTAATTCAAAATTAAGGTTTATTATTCAAAATTAGAATCTATTAATTCACGATTAGGGTTTATTAATTTACAATTAGAGTTTATTAATTTAAAATTAAGATATATTGATTCAAAATTATTATTTATTAATTTACAATTAGAGTTTATTAAAATAATTAATTTTAATTTTAATTAATTTAATTTATTAATTTCAATTTGAATTAATTTAATTATTTAATTAATTGATTAATTAATTGATTGAATTGATTAATTAATTGATTAGGGGTGGTCTCACTGCACGCGCGCACAGGAGACCACCCCTAAAATATTTTAATAAAGGATACGTGTTTAATAGGTAACCTTATTCAATCATTTTTTTGGAATAGAGACTTTTAAGTAAAATAAATTTACATTGTCGGCAAGTAGTAGTTTAATACATCTCGATCTGAACTGCTGTTTAATAGTTGTCTTTTGTTTTAAATTTATGTAATATTGTAATATCATGTTCAGCGATTGTAACTAATAAAAATACTAGATTTGTATAATTCGTGCATTGTACGGTAATAACTTTTAGTTAAATGAAATAGTGAAATATACATAACTAAATCATAAATTACAAAAATCGCAATGTAAAATTATAAAATATATTATTGATTTTTAAATATTTATTTTTACTAAGTTCACAATAATATTGCATAAATACCAAAAATAATTTCAATTTACCATCAAATTGAATATTAAATATAGATAGATATGATAGTTAATTATGAGTCATGTATACAGATAGATATGATGTTAGTTTTCATTTGTTTGACATGCATATAGTTAATACATCCATATATAGTATAGGAGAGAGAATAAATAACAATAATATCTTTACAGACAAATTATATCTAGAATAATTATCTCTTGATATCTAATAATATCAGATAATACTTCTTGATATCTAATGACATCAGATAATATCTTTTGATATATAATAATATCAGATAATATCTATTTTAGATACTGGAGATGTATTAAAATAATACATTAATCAGAACAGGGTCCTAGTGGGACTCTATAAGGTTGGACAAAAATATCAGCAGCTCCAGGTCTTGATGGGCCAACACATGATCAAATGTAAGGAATAAATATGGGCCTAAAATGAAATAATTGTCTTATGTTCAACCCAGAATATAAATTAATTCATAAACATTTATTCATTCAACTAGAGAATAAGTGAAAACTTGCTCCTTTATTTTCGAAGTTGAGTCGGGCTTGCATTTAGACTTACGAATCCTCGTATTTAAGATATTGCACGTCCATTAATTATTTATAGCATTATGACTGCTTAAAATAATTAATCTCTTTAATTCATTAAGTAGTACCACTCAATTTTATTATTGTACTTGAGTTAACTCAACCTGCAGGGTTTATTACAATAAACATTATGAGCTCCTTAAGGGGACGTCATAATCATAAACGGATAAGGTGACTCAATGCAAGTAACTAGCATGACATACACGCACTGTCACCACCCAAAATGCAGAGAATCTTGGGTTATCTCATATAACCCTCACCCATAACAAGTCTAAATGATGACCAGTAACTCATACTCACCTAAAACCTTATCGATGTTTAGATCAACGTAAAGTCACCGAGATCTAGGTTCTTTACGATGGTCAGATAGAAGAACTCAACTCAATGTGATTCATCAATACGTCAAGATGTACCGGCATAGACAAACTACCAAGTCAAGTCGCTTCTTATTTATATTGCAGCCTGTACCAATAACTCGTCATCAAGTTGTCTCATTGATAAGCCTTATTTTTACATGATTTATAAGGCTATATTCGTTTCGTTTCTAAGTGATAAGTGATCTTTTGAGTTGTCTTTTGATATATTTATGTTTACCTTGGAAGATATTATGCCGTGTGAGTTTCATGTAATTTTAGCACAGGTTTTGATGTCAAAAAGGTGGATCACGATAAAGGGGAATCACTGGCCCAATCACAAGCTCGTGCGAGAAGGATGTTTGAAAACGACGTTGAATATGACGTAATGGATTTGAAAAATATAGATGTGTAAAGTGTAGTATGTTAAGGAGCATCTCGATAGGGTCCGTGGCGCAAGCAGTTGCAATTGAAGTCCGGACGAGAGAGCGGAGCGAAACGGCAAAGTCGCGCACAGTGAATTACGCCAGCGAGCGCTCGCGACCGTTGGTCGAGATGCTTGGTCGCGAGAAAGCTCGAATTTGCAGCATTTTTTCGATGGTTCGCGAACCTCCTTCGCGAGAAGCAATTGCTAGCGCGCATCGCGAGGTTTTAGGGTTGCATATATATTTATATATATATAACACACATTGCGGCGCACACAGAGGGAGAGACTTTATTTTCACGAGAGAACATAACCTTTTTTTCTTCTTTCTTTTTGCTTGGCACGTTAGTATTCATTATTCTAATTTAGAATTTTAGATTAGCTTTCTTTATCTAATTTTTTTATTCCAGTTTATTTAGTTCAGTTTTCATTCTTATTTTCGTTTCGTTTTTATAATTTAGTTTTATTCGAGAGTTCAGATTTTCTTTCGGATTCAAGTGCTACAATTGTTCATCGTGGATTCATACAATTTTATCTATCTATCTCAATTTATGCTTTATTTATTTATTTATTGCTTTGAGAATTTAATCATGCGTAGCTAAATTTCGTATTGATCCTAGGGTTTGTATGTCTGACTAGATTTATATGATTGATCTGTTGATACTGTTTTGCCGTCCCATTTATGATTTATGATTCTTGGCTTTAATTCTCATGTGTTGGTATCTGATCAATATCTATGCATGCTAGTTATGTGATTAATGTCTCTGAAATTAATTGCATAATCGATATCTGAGTTTATAATACGCTTTTGCCTTGAGACCCGACGGAGATAGGTGGTGTAGGAGGTTATATCTTTGTGTGCTTTTGGTAATTAGCTTACTTCTCTTGAGACCCGATGGAGATAGAGTTTAGGCTAACCCACTACTATAGGTTGTCCGACGAAACTATAGTTACATTAGTGATCCTTCATCCGAATGTGGATTAAATTGGTAAGCAGTTAATAGGTTAATTTTGTGAATCTGGTTAGGTTAAGTACATCCCAAATTGATCTTTCATATCGGTTTATTCCTTATTTATTTTACGTCTAGTTTTATAATATCCTCTCTTGATTTTGTTGCACGGATAATAATAAAGATTACGTGTTAATTAATTCTTGTGTTCTCGAGTCGCATGATCCACTGTGGATACGATATATATACTTCTTGTTTTTACTATCATTTATTTGGTATAAAATTTAGCGATCAAATTTTGGCGCCGTTGTTGGGGACTGTTTAGATTGCATAGTGATAATTTTCTGGATTGTAGTTATTAATTTAGGCGTTTTAAAAAAAAAATAATAATAATAAAAAAATTATTATTATTTTTGTGTTGCTTCTTGGATCTGATCGGTTTTATCTCTGCATGCGGTGCATGATTACAAGATCCCAAAGGAAAGAAATTATTCATTTGGATCTTGAGATTGAAAGATCCCATAAGAGAAAGCGAGAAAGGAGACAAGCGATGGCGAACATGACAACCTCATGGCCATGATCGGATGGCCAGAGATGGAGAGATCTTGGCGGCAATGCGGCGCCAACCGGCGTTGAATAATCGAGATGGGCGAGATGGGTGGTCGAGCACGCCTTTACGCTCAATCACATGTACGCACCACCTACGGATCGGTTCGAGGTGGAGGATGGGGCAAACGTCAATGCGAAAAATTTGAGTTAAAGCGCCTCATCGGCATGATACAAGCGGAGCGATTTGGGGAGGGTTATTGAAGACCCCACGCTCACTTAGAGGCATTCCTCGATATATGTGATACTATCGGCGAATGGAGTGCCAGCTGATGCCATCCGGATGCGGATGTTCGGATTTTCGCTGAGGAGTCAAGCGAAAGAGTGGTTCAAGAGCTTGGACAGATCGAGGATTACCACGTGGGAGCAGCTCTGTGAAAAATTTCTGTCTAAATATTTTCCACCGCCAAGGCTCAGAAGATCATATCTGAGATCTCCCACTTTTCACAATTGGGAGATGAGTCGTTATTGAGGCTTGGGAGCGATTAATCGCTCGGAAAATGTCCACAACATGGGTTCTCACCGAGCGACAAGTAACACGCTTTCTGATGGACTCAATGCTAACATCCGAGCATTGTTGATGCTTCACGGAGGATGCCTTCTCGATAGAGGAATAGATGAGCGTTGAGAATCATTGAGAGATGGCATCCAACGACTATCGATGGCGATGGAGAGACAACCGATCGGAAGAGTGGGCTGCTGCGAGTTGGATGATAAGTATGATGACTTGTTAGAAAAGTTCACAACTCTGCGGAAGAGTACGGCCGAGAGGAAAGGCGGATGATGTGGTCATGGCGCGAATATCGAGGAGACTCGATTTTGAACCAAATGAGTAATGACCGGGGAATCGGTGGAATCCGCCTATCATCCCAACAATAGGAATCACCCAAATTTCTCCTATGCCATCGCGAATGCTCGAACTACCACACGGTTTCTTGTAAATAATGGGATGATTGTGGAGCCCAAGAAACCAAGCCTCGAGGACATGATGCAACAATTGTTGACGAGCAATCAGCAAATAGCAACGAGTCACCAACAAATGGTGGCTCAGCAAAATATTCAGATCCTGCAGCTTGGGAATAGGATGAGCGCTACGGAGAGCACGGTCGATGCCATTAACAACACGGTGATAGCCCTTGGAAAACAAGTAAAGATGTTGGAAAACCAAGTGGGGCAAATGGCGATGAGAGAGGCTGGGATGCACAGCGAGTCAATTCCCAAGTAATGAGGCAAAATCAAGAATCATATGCCCAAATCAATGCAATGCAATTTATTTGAGGTGGAGCTCATATATAAATCATCCGAGTACGAAGGAGGAAGAAGATCAAACAACGGAGGAACCATATTCTCGCCTCGAGTGAGAATCGCAAGAAAGAAAGCGAGTTCAGACGCGAGGAAAGCCTCGCGAGAGGAAAGAAGACCTCACGACGAACCATCGCGAGGAAGGGTCGCAAGCGCGAAACGCGAGTACAGACGGAGATCGGCTCGCGACAAGTCCTCGCGATGGAGCATCGCGACAGATGGTTGCGAAGACAGGCAGCGAACGACTCGCGAGGGAGTCCAGAGAGGGCGTCTCGCGAGGCGTGATTAGAGAGGATTCGCGAGAGAGAGTAGAGAATGAGAAGACATTTCCAAAGCCTACAACTCCGTTTCCTCAACGCTTTGGGAAAACGAAATACGATGAGGAGTACGCCCGCTTCAAAGAGATATTCCAAAAAGTGAATATTAATCTTCCTCTTTTTGATGCGCTTCGGAATATGCCCGGATACGTCAAATTTCTCGAGGATGCATTGGCGAATAAGAAAAAGTTGGGGAATTTGACAAGATCAACCTCTCGAAGAATGCGGTGCTATCTTGCGAGAGAAAGTTGCCGCTGAAGCAAAAGGATCCGGAGCTTCACTTTGAGTGCGAGATCGCGGGAACACCTTCCCAATGTTTTATGTGATGCGGGGCGAGCATAAATCGATGCCGTTAAATATGTTCAATCGCTTGAGTGGGCAAATGAAGAAGACCTCAATTTCATTAATGATGGTGATGGTCGGTTGCATATCTAAGGGCATAGTTGAAGATGTGTTGGTAAGGATTCGGATTTTGTCTTTCCTGCGATTTTGTTATTTTAGACATTCCGGTTTAAAATCAACCACTAATCTTGGGCGACCTTTTCTAGCAACGGTCGTGCGTTAATTGATGTCGCGGAAGGCGATCGACTTTTCGTGTCAACAATGAGGGCTGAAAATCTCCATATATGATGCCATCAAGCAACATGATAGTCCAGAACATGAAGAGTGTCATTCAATCACTACTGTTGCTGTTAGCCAAATCTCGAGTTTGGATGTAAACCGTCCAGTTGACAAGGGTGCTAGAAAGAAAAGATGGAATCGGCATGGAACTCCGAGTGACTTGTTCAAGTTTGGGGGAGGCCACTTTCACACTCAGTGGTGGTCTGTGGTAAATGAAAAATATCGAGGCAAGCACAGATTTGGGAAGAAGTCTGTTGCCAAATCACCAGATTGATCGAGGTTAGTATGGGTCTAGCTAAAGACATTTAAATTTAGCACTTGTTGGGAGGTAACCCAATGTTTTTCTTTGTTTTGTTTTGTTTTTCGTTTTTGTCTTGTTTTCTTTGTGTCTGTTTTTGGTTTGTTTTTGTGTCTGTTTTGTGGGTTGAGTTGAATGACGAGCAGCCGATGATCAGAATTGTTTTTATTAGAAAATTTATTGCAACTGATTTTGTGAGACGACGCATGTTATGATTATTGTGAGCATTGAGCCTTTGAGAACTTGATCACACTTTTGAAACCTGTGAGACTTGAGCTTTTGACTGTTATATTTTTTCTCAGTCTTGTTTCTTTCAGTGTGAATAGTTTGAAATAACATGTGTTTCTAGAACTTGCTCGGGTTCTTTTTCGAGGTTTCATTGATGTGCTTAAGAATTATGAGATGATATTAGTCATTCTTTTCTTAGCTATACACTATCCAAACATTAACTGTTATTTTATTATCCTTTGATGAGCCCGTTTGAGCTACCTAATTCTTTCATATAGCCATGGGTTGGGTTATGTTGTTAGTGTGATTTTGGTTACTTGAAATTGAGGTTGAGAAAAGAAAGAAAGAAAATTTATGATGAGAAAGTGATAATTAAAAATAGTTGCTTACCCATATAAGTTCAAAAAAAAAAAAAAAAAAAAATTTAACACAAATGTGTGAAAAGAACATACATGGGTAAGTAGCTAGTGCTTTGAGATGAGTATATCACTTATATGATAAGTGTGAGGTTCTTAATAGAAAAATGACCTTTTTGGTGTAGAGATTGAAATGAATTGTGAAAGTTTGGGAATTGTGTCTTATGATACTTATGGTGTTTTTCATTATGGGATTATGAGTCACTTAGCCTAAATATATCCTACCTTACCAAAGAGCCTACATTATAACCTTTTATAAGACCTTTTTGATCTTAGTTCTTGAGCACATATTTGAGCAATGGAGAATTAGACGATTTGCAAGCTTATGGTAGATTTCATGTATTTTTTAAACTTTGAGAGTATACACATCCTCCTTGATACACTTGAGTGTTTGAGATTTCTTATATATACATCCATGTTGTGAGGATTCAAGTTTAAGAAGGCTTGTACTTATGATTATTATGATATGTGGAATTTAACGAAAGAGGTTGTGATTTGATTCATCTGCTTGAATCTTTTATTGCTCATGGCTCTGAGGCTTATTGCTTTTGTCATTCGACTCTTTGCCTATCGTTGGTCGTCTCTCTCGTGCTTTAATTTGTTTGAGGACAAACAAAAGGGAAAGTTTGGGGGAGTTGATAAGCCTCATTTTTACATGATTTATAAGGCTATATTCGTTTCGTTTCTAAGTGATAAGTGATCTTTTGAGTTGTCTTTTGATATATTTATGTTTACCTTGGAAGATATTATGCTGTGTGTGTTTCATGTCATTTTAGCACAGGTTTTGATGTCAAAAAGGTGGATCACGATAAAGGGGAATCACTGGCCCAATCACGAGCTCGTGCGAAGAAGGACTGTTTGAAAACGACGTTGAATATGACATAATGGATTTGAAAAAGATGGATGTGTAAAGTGTACTATGTTAAAGAGCATCTCGATAGGAGTCCGTGAGCGCAAGCGGATTGCAATTGAAGTCCGGACGAGAGAGAACGGCGAAGCGGCAAAGTCGCGCGCAGGAATTACGCTTCGCGAGAAGCGCTCGCGACCGTTGGTCGAGATGCTTGGTCGCGAAAGCTCGAATTTGCAGCATTTTTCGATGGTTCACGAACCTCCTTCGCGAGAAGCAATTGCTAGCGCATCGCGAGGTTTTAGGGTTGCATATATATTTATATATATATACACATTTGCGGCGCACGAGAGGAGACTTTATTTTCACGAGAAACGTAACCTTTTCTTCTTCTTTCTTTTTGCTTGTACGTTAGTATTCATTATTCTAATTTAGAATTTTAGATTAGCTTTCTTTATCTAATTTTTTATTCCAGTTTATTTAGTTTAGTTTTCATTCTTATTTTCGTTTCCAGTTTTATAATTTAGTTTTATTCGAGAGTTGATTTTCTTTCGGTTCAGTGCTACAATTGTTCATCGTGGATTCATACGATTTTATCTATCTATCTCATTTATGATTTATTTATTTATTTATTGCTTTGAGAATTTAATCATGTGTAGCTAAATTTCGTATTGATCACGGGGTTTGTATGTCGAATAGATTTATATGATTGATCCGTTGATCTTGTTTTACCGTCCCATTCATGATTTATGATTCTTGGCTTTAATTCTCATGTGTTGGTATCGGCCAATATTAATGCATGCTAGTTATGTGATTGATGTCTCGACGAATTAATTACATAATCGATATCTTAATTCATAATCTGATTTTACCTTGAGACCCGACGGAGATAGGTGAACTGTAGGAGCTAAATCTTTGTGTGCTTTTGGTAATTAGCTTACTTCTCTTGAGACCGGTGGAGATAGAGTTTAGGCTAACCTACTACTATAAATTTCTCATGGCGAAACTATAGTTACATTAGTGATCCTTCATATGAATGTGGATTAAATTGGTAAGCAGTTAATAGGTTAATTGTGTGAATCGGTTAGGTTAAGTACATCCCAAGGTCAGTCTTTTATATCATTTTATTCTATCTTTATTTTCAAGTCTAGTTTATAATCTTCTCTCTTGATTTTGTTGCTGGATAATAATAAAGATTACGTGTTAATTACTTGTTGTGTTCTCGAGTCGCGATCCACGTGGATACGATATATATACTTCTTTTTACTATCAATTTATTTGGTAGAATTATAGCGATCACTCATCTGTGACCATTTTTATATCTCAATAAGCTTAACCAATCATACAGACTTCTGTGATCTTTTACACACCATATGATCTAACTTTTGTATGAGATAATGGGACAAACATATTACAAAATCATGTAAACAATTGAGATATGAGATCATAATAGTGATAATAGGAAACATTGTATATAAGCTCAACCATTCTGCTTTCTATAGACAAATTCAATAAAATGTTCAACTTTCTCTTTTGTATTGTCTCGTTTTAAATATTCTATTTTATTTTAAAAAATATTTATCTTTTCAAAAGATGTGAGTTATAATACTCTTCTCCTAAATATCCTTCTCGAAAAAATGAGACACTTCAAATGTTACCGAATAACTATTTGGCATACAAAACTATATATCTTCATGAAGACATTAAATTCAGAGAATAAAATAAGTCAAAAAAATTGTGTGCTATGGTGCGGATTCACCATAATTAAATTTAATTAGGTCATCAATCATTAATTATAATTACATTGTGTATCCGAATATACTAAAATGTATCTCGATAAAATATTTACCGAATGAATGAAATAGTAGCTCAAGTTGGTTAAGAAATTTCTAATATTGTTTCCAAGTCTGTCTGAATAAACCTAAAGTTACTATAGTGACTCCTGATAAATATATTGTCAGTTCATTTCTAATTTATTTTAATAAATTAGAATTGCATCTTGACTGTGCTTCTAACACCTTTTCGGTGTGGGCCCGATAGATGCATGGATACTTTTTTCTTATTATTTAGGAAATGTCTGCCAATACATTTTTATAAACGGGAAAATGGCTAATGAAAATCAAATAATATTAAGTTTTTACATACGACAATTTTGTTGTTAATTATGGTTTTTGGTATACAAACGTTTACCATCGTCTTTTTTTTTTTTTTTGGTCATTAATACGAAATTTTAAAGGCTGCGTCACGGTGGTTTCAAGCCAGGGCGGCTGGCTCTCAGATTAACCACTCTACCACTGGCCAAGCACACACACCGTTTACCATCGTCTTTGTCACATAAGTATGTGACTATTTCTAGTGGATACTGGGTTTGATTAGTTATCTTAATTGTTTTCTAGTATAAAATCATAAAACTTCGAAATAAAAAATTGGGCTTTGACAGATTTAATCTAAGATAGAGTTTTAATTTTATTTGTTTGGCTAATTCTTTCAAATAAACTATATTATAGATAATCATAGTTCTGTCTATATCACATCAGATGCAGAACTATCCACTAAAACTTTAAAATTATAAGGAGTTAAAAAATGTCTTTTATTTAAGATATTATTCTTATTGTTTTAATTTGAATAAACCTCATCTTTAGGTAAAGTAGATATGGTACCAGAAGATTATGAGTTCGAGTTTACTGTTTGAATTGCTTCTGACTTACTGTTAGTTTGACTAATATAATCCAAATAAATTTGTTATAGTGGCTGTCGGCAATGAACAAGAAAAAAAAAGTTAATTTGTCAAATTGATCTTTAGTTTATTTTGAATTAATGTCATTACACCTTGGATCGTGTTCTAGCATCTGAATTTTTGTCTTTAACTGAAAGTGAAAAGCCTCCTTTTGGGTGGGGGTTCAAAGTCTAATTGTTCCTGTTCCACTAATTTAATCCACAAACCGAAAATATCTCGCATATGAAATGACAGGTGGCAGGAAAGGGTCATCCCAACCAAAAAGCATAAATTCATAGTACATTAATTAAAGATTGACAAAAACTTGGGTGAGCTCCAGCACCGTGAGCTCATTGTTTGTTAAAATAATTATATATTAATTATGGTGAGTAAATATAATTAGATTTTGTTAATGTATAATTAAATTTATTAATTTTTAATTATAATTTTAATTCAAAATTAGATTTTATTAATTCATAATCATGGTTTATTAATTCATAATTGAGGTTTATTAATTCATAATTAATGTTTTTAATTCACAAGTAGGGTTTATTAATTCAAAGTTAGGGTTTATTAATTCATAATTATGGTTTATTATTCAAAATTAGGGTTTATTATTTTCAATTGGGATAAGGTGCAATACACTTTAAACGTTTCAACAAAATCAAATATACCCTATCGTTATGTTAGGTGCAAATTTATCCCTAACGTTTTAAAATGGTGCAAATTACCTGATTGACTTAACGGATTTCTAACTCAGTTATGTAATTTCGATTTTTTCTTTTCTTTTTCTTCTCTTCACCGTTATAATATATTCGAATTGTAAATTTTGCTTATGCTCCGATTATGATTATGACGGTCAGGCATACACACAAACACCTTGTATGCCCCACTTTCTTCGTCCCACCCAAACCCTAATATGTTAACGAAGAAAGGATTTTTATCTTGGGTAATTCGATGGAGATTCTAGTGGCGATTCCACAAAGAAAGCGTTCTCTTCTTCCTTGGCGATGCACAAACCCCATTGCGACAACCCACAACACAACCTCCTTTTAAGTGATTATTGGCGGGATCAACGATAGGCGCCGCGCATCGACATCGGTGAGGATTGCTTGTTTAAGATGACTTCTCCGCTCGATTCGGAGGTGTTTGTAGATGAAGTTTTGCTTTCGATCGAGAGCACCATGATTTTGAAACGCACCGAATCGCATGAGTGATTTCACCAAAGATGTGGCAATATTTCTTTGATGATTTCTTGAGGAGAAAATGAGGTTGCTCGCCGCAGCGCTTTTGGAGTTCCAATCCATCTGCGGCAATCAACAGGTTTTGGTTTTGAACTAAACTTTAATCAGATTAGATATTGGTGGGAATTTGATTTACGAATAACCCTAATTTATAAACATTTATGAATAACCCTAATTTATAAACATTTATGAATAACTCTAATTTATAAACTCTCTTAAGCCGCAAACATTAATCTGGAAGATGTCTAAGCCTTATTGAATTACAATTCCTTTTAGTTGGGGGACTCGTTTTGGTGTCCAACTCTCAATTTTTTTGTTGTTGTTGATATTTAGTATTATTTTAAAATAATTAACTACGTTCATTAATTGAATTAATTTTGTAATAATTTTTTAAAATTTTAAATTAATAATTCATTATTAGGGTTAATTAAGTCATAGTTAGAGTATATAATTTTTATTTCAATTTTAATGAAAAATATTAATTGTTATAAAATATTAATATTGCGATATGGTGGGACAAAGATTCCATCCAATGGGTTCAATGAGGATTTATTAATAAATATTACTAGGCATTAATATCTTATATATATAAATAAATCATATTGGCCAAATCTAAAAATGTACAAGATGAAACTGAGTCAAATGACATTACAAAATAAAGGGCACGAGGAAATTAGAGAAAGACAAAACACAACAAAATTTGAGCATAAGAATTTATTTGAACTTTAATGTCCTTAAAATATGAATTTCAATACCCTCAAATATCAATATGTAAAACCCTAACTAACTTACGATAATCCTAGACCCTTGTAAAGTAAATATAAAATAATAAAAAATTTAAAGAGATTCTAATTGTTTCCTCATTTGTCAAATATTGGAATTTAATATATTATGAGGGTGAAGAGGAGAAAAAGAAAAGAAAAAATCGAAATTACATAACAGAGTTAGAAACACGTTAAGTCAACAGGGTAATTTGCACCATTTTTAAAACGTTAGGGATAAATTTGCACCTAACATAACGATAGGGGTGTATTTGATTTTTGCTGAAACGTTTAAGGGTGTATTTGCACCTTATCCCTTTTTTTCAATTAGGGTTTATTAATTCAAAGTTAGGGTTTATTAATTCAAAGTTAGGGTTTATTATTCAAAATTATGGTTTATTATTTTCAATTAGGGTTTATTAATTCAAAGTTAGGGTTTATTAATTCAAAATTAAGATATATTAATTCAAAATTATTATTTATTAATTTACAATTAAATTTTATTAAACTAGTTAAATTAAAATTAATTAATTAGAATTAATTAATTAGGATTAAAAATTAACTAATTAATTAATTAATTAAGGGTGGTCTCACTGTGCGCGCAGCGCGCACAGGAGACCATCCCTTAAAGATATAGACATATAAATACATAAATTTTGATGTGGATTTTTAGTTGGATCTATTGATACTATTTGGTGATAATAGTTCCAATAGTGTCAGTAAGTTGACTATAATTTGACATTTTTATGTTGGTGGCTATAATTTGACATTCCTTAACTTGGATGACTATATAAAAACTTTTCTCTTAAAAAAATATATATTTTTCTTTTCTTTTTTCCAGTAAAGTTTTTTTAATAGATGACGGGCAATAACACCCTTATAGGTTTCAACGAAAATCAAATAAATCTCTATCGTTATATTTTTTATAAGTTAAATTAGTTTAATTTAATTTAAATCAAAAATTCAAACATAACCTTATTGTTCGAAAATTCAAACCGAGAAACTCCAAAATTGAATTATCGGAGAAAATGCAAAAAAGGAAACTAATTTTCGTATTTATAATTTTATTTTAACAAAAAAATTAATTTATTATTCCATTTTTATCCAATTATGGTTAGAATATATTAGTTAAAATTATAACTAAATAAAATTAATATTATATATATAATTTTGATTTTGATTTTGTTCGATTTTTAAAATTAGTAATCCAAATCATTTCAAAAAATGAATTTTAAAAGCTAAAAACATCTGGTCCGATCCAGTAATCCAAAAAAAATGATTTGAATTCAATAACTCGGTTTGGTTATTTGGTTTTGGATATTCTCGCTCATTCTATTCACTGAAGCCATAATATTACAAGCTTAGGCGGCATTGTCGAGAACGCTGCCGTGGGACATCCAACTCAAGTGCTATCGGACATTATCGTCATTTTTGGTAATGATCGAATTTTTTCTTTAAAAATTTGAATAATCGGATCGGTATTATTAAAATCAAACCAAACCCAAAATTTGAATTACACACACACACACACACATATATATATAGGGGTGAGTTATTATAAAAATATTTGTTATCCTACAAAAGTGAGAACAGTGCATTCTCTTTGAAAAATTTGTACTAAAAAAAATATTTGAATTTTCGTTTCTCATGGGATTCGAACCCGGATGGTGCACAATGCACTCTTTCAGCAAAGTGATACATCACCGTTGATCTTCACGATCCAATGGCTGAAAATGATTCTCACATTCTCACTTTAAATAAGGTTTTTATTTGAACATACTTCTATATATATATATATATAATTTCAATTTTATTTAATACTAATTTTAATTTTTATATTTTAATCATAATTGGTTGAAAATATAATGATAAATTATATATTTTTAATTAAAATAAAATTAGAAATTATAATTAAAAACAATTCAATTTCGTTTGTTTGAATTTCTTGGAATTTTTGGATTTTTTTGAACAGTTTGATTCGATTTCGATTTTGATTCTAAATTTTAGAATTTTCAGTTATAATACCCATCTTATCGATGAAGCCTTAATTTTACAATTCCTTCTTTAATCCATCAACATCTTGTTGATTAAATTAATTAACTTGCAAAAAATTATAACAACAGGGATTTATTTTATTTTCGTTGAAACCTCCAAGAGTGTTTTTTTGTCCCATCACCTTTTAAAATAACATTGTTAGAAAATAGAAAAATAAAAAAAATGAAAAATTAGTTTTTGTAAATACCATTTGAAAGTCCAATTGTCATATGAATAATATGCCAAAGTTTTAATACTTACAAGTCAAATTGCACCAAATATAATAATATAATTTATGTATTTTACAAAATATTAAAAAACGTATAACTTATACTTAAATATTATTCCATTCGTTCCATCGAAAATGGTTTATATTTTTTTTAGATTGTCCCATTTAAATTATCACTTTAAAAATTATAAAATCTATCTACTTTTAATTATTTTATATTATTTTTTTAAATAATTGTATAGAAAAGAATGGGTATTTTTGGGTGGGAATGACGAATGAGGAAGTATTAGGTGAGAAAGAAAAGAAGTGGGGGTGATAAGTTTTCCGCAAGTAAAGGCTGTCCTTGTCAATGAACACGTACCAACTTTAACCACGTGTTCCCAATGGGGTGGCTCAACTGAGTTAGTGCCATTGCCATTATGCCATAACCACGAATCATATCATATCATAAATTGGGGTGCAATGCACACCCCTCATTATTCATTAAAATATTATTATTACTGTAGCAATGAATACTGATGGATATGTATTGCACCCCCACTCACCATGGAATCAACATGGACTTTCTCGAAAAAGACAACCTACAACAGTCTTCCCAATACCTTTACACCTTTTACAGGTATATATATGTACGTGGTGATTACTTAGGTTTTATTCTTTTCTTATCTAATCAATTTTTCATTAGATATTTTACGTGGCATATTGGGGAACAAAGAAGCTTAATTTTGTCAGTTTTGAATTACATTATATAGGGGAACCGGAGAGAAGAAAATAAGGAATCTTATACGTTTCAAATATTTACTCTTAACTTTGTTCAATTAACGACGTGTTTAAATAAGCTTATTTCCCAGAGTTTATAAAAAATAATATTTTTAATATTTATAAAATTACCATAATAATCGAATAATTGTGTTTCTGAGTCATAAAATTATAAATTGAAAATAGAAATCATAAAAAAATTGAAGAGAAATGAAACTAAAAAAGTATATGTTGAAAACAACAAACCATAATGTAGTTATTTTTGTAAATTGATTGTTGTTTATAATGAAAAAAAAAATTGGGATTGATGAATTTATTTTCTTAGGAGTTTATAAGATGTTGTAACTTTTTTCATAATTTATAAATGGTTTACGAATTTATAGTGCCAAACATTTCTGAAGAGTTTATAAGCTATGAGAAGGAGCTTAAAAACTCAACTAGACACTCTCTAAATTTGATTTTTAAATTTTTTTGAATAGGGAATGGAGGAATCAAGATTCATATTCAGACCATTTAATTGTATAAAGAGAAAGAATATGAATGAGTTACAATGCTCAAATATTTAAATATAAAATTATAAAAATCAGACTTGCTAGCTAGAAGTAGTATTTAAGTGAAATTATGATTGCATAATTTGAATAAGGTGTTATGCTCTATAATTGAGTTTTCAAGTTTTAAGAAATTATAACATTTCAACCACGAGTTAATGTAGCTATATATTTGGTCCATTTGAAGGCAACTAATTAATTTTCCACTTGTACAAAAAGTTCTCATCTCTTGATCCAATTATAATTGCATGTTCTTTTAGACTTATTATATAAAACTTCACCAATAATTGCTAATACAATTCCAGCGACTATGACAATTACAGCACCGAACCATACAAAACAATACAAATATTGTATTGGAAATTACGGGCAATAAGTAGTTAATTAAGTGAACAAAACCGATGAAAAAGCCGAAAAACTTTCCAAACCAACATACATCTGTGGAAAATTCGAGAAAAGAGCATACTTCTGTGGCCCACGCGTCAATATCTGAGAGGGCCTTGGAACAGGTTGGTGGAGTGCGACACAGGTGGTCAAGAGCTCATTATTATTTTCTTGATCGGTTTGAGTAAACGTAGATTAATAAATGCTCTTTGGGGAAAAATAAAATAAATTATGAGTTTATGTATAATGTACAGGGAAACACAGTAGCCTAGTTGAAATGTTGAATTGGCCCCTACCCACAAAAAATATTCAAAGTTTCGAACTTAGTAAAAAGCAAACCGCATTATTAATTAGGCAAACTGCAACCGAATCCCCAAGGCTTGTTTGGTTTTATTTTCAAGACGCATTTTTAAATAAAAATATATATTTTCGGGAGTTTATTTTGAATAAAGCGTTATATTTCTCTATCCCAAAGGCGTAAGCAAAAATCTACATGCATATAAATCATGTTCATTTATATCTTGAGAGAACATAATAAAATAACAGATAGTAATATAGTACACTGTCCAATCCAACTTCATCAAATAAAAAATAATCGCGTTTGATATTTTAATTATAGCTTCGTCTATCTCGAAAATAAGATTAAAAACAATAATGATTTAAAAGAGCCAGATTCAAGAGCGTTTGTAATCAAATTTATCCAATTGGGGTGTTAAATCGTCCCTGAAGTGAAGTGAATCCCCGGCCCTTACTAGGGCATTTCAAAATCACCATTCATCCATGCTATAAGAATGATTCGTGAAAATACAAAAGACAAGAGCAATCTTCAATTAATTGCATATTGCGTGACTTAGCTAACCCGATTATCCTGCCTTTGCCTTCCAGTAGCATGCTGCATGATTTATGTCTCAATATATAGCTTCGGATTTATTTTATTACAATCTTGTAGTGATGTTTATTTATTACAACTTTTTTATAAATCCAATACTTTTATAATCTTAAGGAGGGTATTGGTCGGAATGCACACGTGGACATTTACTAGGTTTTCAATGGGGCCAAGTCCTACCCCACTTGGCCAAAAATATTTTTCACTTTTCCCCCTCAGTTCTTAATGGTTAAGCTTTTTCACTACAAAGTGCCTTCAGTTATTTTACTTTGTGTTCCCCTTTGGCAACGCATGTCCTCTATGTAATTAATTGCTTAACATGGGTCTCCCCTCCCGGTCATATTCTAATAAAGATATTGCAATTGTATGAATTCGTTTAATTAGTAGATTTAGATAATGCTCCCACTAAAGTATGCATGTAGCATATGCTAATAATATAATAATTGAAACTAAATCCATGAGTGGACATACATTTCAAATTGCAAATGTGGTTTATATTTTATCAAGTCAAGATCCCACTTAAGAGATATTTGAGGGCTTGATAATTCTGTTAGACAAAGTATTAGAGAGGAATGATTCTTTCTCCACGTATGATAAATTTACAACACGACTATCATGTTATGATACAACGAGAAAAGTTGTAATAACTTTACTAATGGTGCAAAATAAGTTGTAGAAATTGTTATGCCAATGCCCTTGTAATAAATTTTCATTTTATTTTTTTAAGAAAAGAAGGTAATACATCTCCTTTATACGTATAAGATATTATCTATTTGGCGTCTTTTATCATTATTAATTTCGTAAAGCAAAAAATTACTTGACACCCAAAGCACTAGCAAAAAAAATACTGTTCACATTAATATTTGAATCGCTCAACGTTCTATACTCCAACTCTCAGAAAATCCCACTATTTCCAATCTTTTAAGAAAATCTTGAAAAAATTCAACTTTTCTTAATTCTTAAAAAATCATATTTTAAAAGACGTAAATTATTTAAAAAAATGATGAAGTATACTCTAAATATCACATGTAAATAATATCATTTATTGAATTGATATGAGAAATATTTGTAGAAAAATACATTAGTTACTATTGATTGTTACGAGTTAGAGAGTGAAGATTCACATATAAATATTGACTTGAAATATTAGATTTGCAAATTTGGAAGGAATTATATTTTTTGTAATACGGACAGTTATCGTTCTAGTCCATTGACAACTAATTGGCAATTTGACTATTTAATTTGTCCTATTTTACTATTCTATTCGTATTTGTATGAGGATTTTCTTTGTTGTTTGATGCACTAAGATAAGTTTGCCGAGTTTATTGTTTTAAATACAATTTCTTCTTCTCAAAATAAAGATACAAAATTATACAAATTTTTGATGAAGGGAGAGAACATAAAATTACTCGAAATAATACTATAACATAACAGATGGTGCTTGATGTAATGATATATTAACGTTATTTTAATGTCCACCAAGCAGTTTGCAGTTTTAAGTTACTCCATCTTATTGCGTCTATTGGGATTCGTCTGCTTCGGAAATTTATTTTTCTTATTTTAGCAGGACCGAATCTATCGAAAAGTAGCTCAACTGAAATTTAACAAAATAAGGAAAACACAATTGCTGCTCACTGCTCAGCTCCGGCTTCTCATCTCTCATCAACATTCTCTCTCTCCGCTGCATTAAAGGTTTTTTGTTTTTGATTATCATCTTTCTCATTGTTTTTTCCCCCTTGTGATGTACTAGGTTCTCGTATGTGTTGACTAGTTTGTTTTGTTTTGAAGTCAAGATTTAGGGGTTTTCCTCTTCCTCTTCCTCTTCTTCTTTAAAAAAAACAAAAATAAATAAATAGTTTTTTTCTTTGATCTTATTATAGTAATATGTTGGTGATTGGTTTATGGAGGTCAACGTATGTAGCTTATGATATGAGTTAATCTGACATTGTTATACTTCGCTCAAACTTCTCACAAACTTCCCAGGAAGAAGGGAGAGAAGTTTGAGCCTAGCAGCTGAAATATAAAACCGCAGTACTAGTACGATCTTTTGGGTTTATTTCTTTCTTACTTTGTTTCTTCTTAGTTTCTTTTTTATGGTTTAATCCAGCCTTTTCGAGGGTTTTCCCCTTCTTTTAAAAAAAAAAAACAAAAAACAAATCAGCTTGGATAATATAAACACGCAGCCGCTGTGCGTGATTGTGTGTTTGTGTTTGTATGTGCGACATTTTCAGTGGTCCATGATGAGGATTATGAAAATCTCAAGAGAATAATTGATGTCCATTCAATCTAGTCATTGCATATTGGTTTGAATTGAATTATTTGGCAGTCAGTCAATAACCTTTTGCAAAATCAAGTTTGTAATAAAATTGCTTTTTTCTTTTCGTTGTCATTCAATTCTGTTGAGAACTAAGAAATTAAATAAAGAAAATCAACTGTGGGTGGGATCTGTTTGTTTCTCTGTGTACTCTTCCAATCTGCTTTGTTTTCAACTACATTGGCCGAGCCTTCGAGAAGTTGGTGTTATAAATTCATTTTATTGTATGAAATTATATGAAATGCTTATATGTATCAGAGAAAGTGACTCTTTTAGGAGATGTAATTTGCTGATGGCTATCCTGGATGAAATTGTTCTATTTAATAACTGTATTTATCTTTTCTAGGGCACGAAGGAGAGGAATCTCGGAAGATATTGTGCGGTGCATTCCTTTTGAGGAGCTCAGGAGAGCATTTGACGACTGAAACTCTTAAGCATTATGCATGTCTGGCCCTGTGGCCACTGCGAATAATGTTGAAAGAGGACTCTCTATATCTAGTAGGACAAAGTCACTTGATTCCTCAGTATCTAATGAGAAAAGCCGCTTAAGTGAATTGAATGGAGGTTTCTCATTCTTCATCGGAAAGTAATAGCTTCAGAGCTGGAAAGATCTTATTGCACAACGGAGAATCTTATTTGGGGTTCCTGCTTGGCAACGTGCCAGAGGGTCGGGGGATTATGTCTGGTCAGATGGTTGTAAATATGAAGGCGAGTGGAGAAGAGGGATGAGGCATGGACATGGAAAACTTCAATGGTCATCTGGTGCCGTTTACGAAGGTGAGTTTTCAGGTGGTTATATGCATGGTAATGGAACATACACTAGACCTGACAGAATGACCTTCAAGGGTAGGTGGCGGTTGAATCTAAAGCACGGTTTGGGGTATCAAGATTTCCCGAACCGAGATGTGTTTGAAGGATCATGGATTCAGGGCTCCCCAGAAGGACCTGGGAAGTACACTTGGGCTAATGGAAATGTGTACTTGGGAAACATGAAAGGGGGCAAAATGTCTGGTAAGGGAACTCTTACTTGGATCAATGGTGATTCATATGAGGGTAACTGGTTGAATGGTATGATGCATGGCTTTGGAGTATACACATGGGTCGATGGTGGTTGCTATGTTGGAACTTGGACACGGGGGCTGAAGGATGGAAAAGGTACATTTTATCCAAATGGCAGGAAGCTTCCATCTGATCAGCAGCTGTACCTTAATGCTTTGAGAAAACAAGGACTGCTTCCCGACCTTAGAAAACAGAATCAGGTTTCCCATGTTCAGCATGAAACCATAACCAATATGGGAGATGTTAAGGTCGGTTCAAACCGATTTTCTTTGAGAATGCATTTGACAAACTTTCCAAGGGAGGCCTACTAAATCTGGAACAATCTCACACCTCTAATGTGTCTCTGGAAAGGCGTTGGAGTCTTGAGGTATCCATTGAGAAAGTTGTAGGGCATGTGAGATCATCGAGTGTCTCCGATAGCATTCTGGAAGGTGAAGAAAATGAGGACTTGGCTTCTCCAATCCTGGAAAGAGAATACATGCAAGGGGTACTGATCACTGAACTCATATTAAGCAACCGCTTTTCACCATCCTCGAGAAGAGCAAAAAGGCGGCAAAAGAAACTTGCAAGAGATATAAAAAGGCCAGGCGAACAAATTATCAAAGGCCATAGGAGTTATGATTTGATGTTAAGTTTGCAGCTTGGAATTAGGTAAGAATATATATTAACAGCAGATTACTTTCATATTTTTCCTACAAATGTGTCAACTCCATTAATTTTCTCAAGATCATTACAACATTTTGTTCAACATCATGATATTTGGTTGAGAAAATTACTGGCTTAAATAAGCAAAATATAGTGGTGGAGATGGAAGGCCTGACAGATGCTTAATACATCCTAGATGTTATGACTTATGATTGGCAGGTTAAAAGTGTGGAGAAACCTGCTGTTGTAAAGGTGTACATTGTCTATAAGACAAGGAAACATAATTTACCATGCGAAAATTTTATCTTACTAGTAAATTTTGGCATGAAGAGCATGGATGGTGTCCTTTTGTATGAAGTTTCTCTAGCTTGGTTGGCCACCATTCTTTAATGTATATGTGTGTAGTTCCCACATTTTCAGGCTTATGAAGTTTGGTTGATCATTTTTGTACCCGTGAACTGATTGTTTTTCAGATATCATTTTGTACTTTGGCTATAGCTATAATTTCTTTCTCCTTACTACTTCTCATTTTTCACTATCTTCTTGGCCTGTATCATAAATCAATACTAAGAGCTATCATAATATGATGATCAGATATACTGTGGGTAAAATTACTCCCATACAAAGGCGAGAAGTCAGAACTAGTGATTTTGGTCCTCGTGCCAGCTTTTGGATGAATTTTCCTAAAGAGGGCTCACAATTGACACCTTCGCATCAGTCTGAGGATTTCAAGTGGAAAGATTATTGCCCTATGGTTTTCAGGTTTGTCCTGGAGCATGACATCCTTTTCATATTATCAGCTATTGGATGCCTATTTTTTTAAATATTACAAATACTTGTCTGATTAGTAAAGTCTTTCATATTTTTATTTTTATTTTTTATGTTTCATCATTTTATGCCTCCATATTTTCACATGAGATGTTGCATTCAATTTTCTTGCTGTTGCACATCTTTGTGCCCTCATGTGGTTTCTTATTTTTACGCATTAAAAAGGATTTAGGTGTCGCTTCAGCTGAAACTACTATAGGGTCTACTGGCTTACTGTTAATTTTCTCCTTACACCTCGGTTTAGTCCCCATCAAGTTCTCCTGTTCCTATATAGGAATCTGAGAGATGTTTAAGATTGATGCTGCCGATTACATGATGTCAATATGTGGAAATGATGCCTTAAGAGAGCTTTCATCTCCAGGGAAGAGTGGCAGTGTTTTTTTCCTGTCTCAAGATGATCGTTTTATGATAAAAACACTGCGAAAATCTGAAGTTAAGGTTCAATTTCTGATCTGAAAACCTCTTACCGTCTTGCTTTGAATTTCTTATACCTAACATATAACCATTTTCTGAATGCCACAAACGGCATTTTCAATTTTCATTATTATTTTTGTTTTGTTCCAAGGAGCCTTATTGGTGGAGAGATGTGTAAGAATTGATTTCACAGGGTAGGATGTGTTCATTCAGCTGATTGTCTGTTTTTAGACTCTAATATAACCATGATAGCTAATTGGAATAGTTAGAACAACGATGGCAAATTTAGATGAAATTAGTCAATAAAGAGATGTAGAAATGAGAATGCTAGAACATCTACAAGGAAACTGTGGAGCTAAAATAATGGAGAAGACTGGAGAAAATTTTGTAATTTATAGTTTCTATATTAGCTTATAGGTTAAGTGTCATTCATATTTCAGCATAATGGTATTCTGCTGCTAGATCTATTATGACCAATGATCTCACTTGTAGGTTCTGCTGCGGATGCTCCCAAACTATCATCACCATGTACGGAGATATGATAACACCCTTATAACAAAATTTTTTGGTCTTCACAGGATTAAACCTTCTAGTGGTCAAAAGGTAAGGGAGATTATAACAATACGCCCTGTGTGATTGATATCTCATCATGACATCTTTATCTTTTTTAATATCAAACTCCTGTATGATTTACTCAGATTTTCCAAGCATACCAGATGTTCCAATGCAACACCCCAACCTCATTTAATAAATGGAACTTTTAATGTTTATTTAAAACTGCACTAATACACCTATACTCAACATGAACTGATCTAGTTATTGATCTGCTCCACTTGAGATATAGTTAAAATTCATGGTCAGTTATCCCCATAGAAACTACACATGCAATGATGGATCCAAAATGTTTATCTAGATCACCAAAATGATTTTGTACTTGAATTCAATTCAGGGATAACCTGTGATTAAATATCAGTGACACTCAGTTTAAAGCGGTGAGACATAATTTGGACCTTTCTTCCATGCATGTCTTCTAGGCCTTATCAATTCATATATGCAGCTTTTGGTAGTTGATGGCCCAGCAATTACAGGCCTCATAAACAATTTTTTTTGCACTTTAAGCATCTTTTAAGTGATAAAATCTTTTCTTCTGGAACTCATTTTCAGGCACTTTATCTTTATTGGTTTGCTTTATCATCTTTCTCTGTTGTTTCAGTGTTATGCCAACCTTCCTTACTGTTTTGCAGTTTCGCTTTGTTGTAATGGGAAATATGTTCTGCACGGAGTTACGAATCTATCGAAGATTTGATCTGAAAGGTTCTTCATTGGGGCGATCTGCGGACAAAGTTGAAATTGATGAGAATACTATACTTAAAGATCTGGATTTGAATTACTGCTTCTATTTGGAACCAACTTGGCAGGATGCACTCCTACAGTAAGTGGGACTTTATCCTTTTTCTTGGTTTTCCTCTATTTCCATGCAATGACCATCCGTCACCTATCACTATTTAAAGTTCCTAGCCTCTTTTTTTTGGTTATTATGGAACTCCATCTTTTGACATCTGTAGCTATGAAATATGGTTAAATAATACGAAGTTAAAAAACTAAATTTATTTATTCAACTTTTCTTACAATATGCCATCACCAAGATTTTACCATTTAGATCCTAGTGATATATCATCAGTGCTCTCCGGTGAAGTAATTCTCCCAAAAAATATAAACGCACTATCCAACCAAATTTTGATCCTAATTCCAACTTTCTGGCCTCTTTCTTGACCTAAGTTTTTATTTTACTCGGCATATTGCTAGTATTTGGTATATTCTTATAGTCAATTTTTGTAAGGTGATTCTAGGTGAACTTACCTGACTTACTTGATGACACACTAGTTCTGCTCTTTGGTTCATCTACGTGCAGGCAGATCGAAATAGACAGCAAATTCTTGGAATCAGAGGACATAATGGATTACAGCCTGTTACTCGGTGTTCATTATCGAGCACCACAACACCTACGCTCGCTAATGTCTTATAGCCAGCGCATCTCTGTAGATGGATTGGGGATCGTCGCTGAAGATGGTAAGTTCAGCATGCTCAATTAGTCTTTAGATCTGGAGTGTATTGAACTTGTCTACTTCTTGAAATAGATGGTGGCATTAGTGTTTGCTTTGCTGCTTCTCCCTTTAATTAAAATTCATGTTTGAAAACTACCTTGCATAGGACAGCAAGCTGATAAAAGGGATACAGTTCCTGTCATGTCGTATTCAAAATCTTGATCCCAATATTCTAAGATCCCTGCCAAAAGCATAATATTGACTTATAACTTTCCAAGTTTATGACAATGTTCTTGCTTTTGATGCTTATTAAAAACCTCAAGAGTGCATGGAGGATGAAATATCACCACAAGGCCTTGTTTTGGTCCCACACGGTTCTGGCGACAGTAGTGTGATTGTAGGACCACATATTAGAGGCAGCCGACTGCGAGCATCATCTTCAACTGGGGATGAGAAGTAGATCTTCTCCTCCCGGGAACAGCAAGGTAACTTGAGCATTTTCATATTTCATTCTTCACAATTGTTTCTTATCTGAAAACTTATTACTAGATTAGATGTCTTTAATAAAGTCAGTTCATTAAGGTCCATTAAACTAGACAGGATACTTCCACTATCTCAATGAGGTGGGAACAAGTTTATACATGCGAGGTTCCCCTAAGATGAAATGATGAAATCATATCACACTTTTCAGATTTTACTGAACATCAGTGTCCAGTTTCATCAATATGGAAATTCTTAAAATCATCGAGTTACAGGAATGCTGTGAGATAACTTCCTCTTTAGTAAAAGCTGTTGAGAAAATACAATTGGAGTTAAATAGAGATTCAGTCATAGGTAGGTAAGTAATATCATGCCACTGAAGTCTGTTCAACTTTGGGGATTAGATTCAAGCATAGTTGAACTTTTGAGACCATAAAAAGAACAAGATGTGCAGGCCTTATACTTCTACAAACGACAGGATCAATATTCTATCATGCAGCCCTTCTCTGTTCCACTAATAATTTTGGTGTCATTTAACAGGCTCCAAATTCAACTTGGAGTGAATATGCCAGCAAGAGCCGAGAAACTTCATGGAGATGATGCTAGGGACGCATTTCACGAGGTTTACGATGTAGTCTTATATTTGGGCATCATCGACATCCTGCAAGAGTACAATATAACTAAAAAGATAGAACATACCTACAAATCCATGCAATTTGATTCAGTGAAGATCTCTGCCGTTGACCCTACATTCTATTCAGAACGCTTCCTGGAATTCATTCAAAAGGTGTTCCCATCAAATGGTGTCTCAGGCTAGAAGACTCAAGTGATCTCTTGTCATTTCGGCCTGATGAAGAAAGCCAGTGTTCCAACCATAAACCATGAAAAAGCTGCCAGTGTAATTCCTTTTTGCTGGCTAAATATTTGTGGATCTTGTCACTTATGTATGTATTGAGGTTGAGCAGAGCTGATTTATCTGTTTCTGAGTTCATGCACAAACACTGTAATTTTGTTCTTGTATTTAGGAATTGCCTTAGTAAATAAACACTTATATTCTATTTGACCAGTTTCAAGAACCTGAGTTGTATGTGTTTGCAAGAGCATGGGAGTGTCTTCTCATCCCAGCTACTTGACTGGGCATTAGATAGCATGCAAATATAGGTGTATCATCCATTGATCATATACAGCTGCACTGAAGAACTATGGCTGTTAGAGCCATTGTTTCCACACAGATGCACTGCGTTCAATTATTTTTCCTGCTTCAATAATAAACTAGACAGGTGTATTGCTAATTCTTCTTCAAATTGCTTATAGTTACTTGTACTTGCAAGTTTTAGACAAGTAAAAACAATCTCAATGACGACATGCCAGCCAAACTCGGATAATAAGTTTGCAGCAAAATGAGGAATCAAACTTCATAGCTGGTGAGTGCCTTGAATTATAGGAAGTCGGATTTGCTAGAATGGTGCATCATAGTATTGTTGGCTTTAGAAAATATAATCTCAATTTGTGAGATTGTTAGGGAATCTATAGGAAGTTAAATAGGAAAAAAGATACAATATACACCACTCTTTTGCTGCAGCCAAATTTTTGCTATCTTATTTATCTAGAACAAATTCATTGTGTTCTTATTAACACAAACTGTTACAATAATTGCTGGCCATTTCTTTTACTTTTTCTCCATTGTTGATTGCTTAAACTATGTCAAATATATAATCCATCAAATTTGCATACAAAATTGAGTAAAGGACTCATCAAAATAGATTAAATAGAATGCTACTACAAATGAATCAACTTACAGTATGATGATAATCCTAATAATATTAGGACTAAGGGAATAACAAAATGCTAATCTAGGACATTACCATTTCCGGTAGATAAACAGAGATATATCATCAGCATTCTGCTCTCAAAATTCTTCAATTCTGACAACTTCACGAGGCACAATGTAAGCATCCTTAGGCCTCGACTTCTTGACACCCACGATGAAAGAGAGCTTTTCCTACTTGCTGTCCTCCACAGCTGCGCTTGTGACCTTGACCCACACGAGGACCTTTTGTCTTCATCCCTTATATGACGATGAGCTTACCCTTGAGGAGGATGCATTTGACACGAGGGTGTACCTTAGTACAGACGAGTCCTTGAAGCTCACTTCACAGGCAAAGGCAAGTGAACAGTGAGCCTCGACTTGGTCTCATCAAACTCGCATGCTGTGATGTTGGTTGGGAAAAGGCCCGGCTGGAGATTGTACTCCCGTAGAAGACCAGGTAAGCTTCTTATTGGTTTCCTGTGGTAGAAGAGATGTCAAGAAAGTTGTATGTAGATGCAAATTTCCATAAATTTCATCACCTTCTTCACAGGTTTGTGTATAAAAGGAAGGATAGTTAAATGAAGCATGCAGCAGCAGACTGTGACAGGAATGGAAAATGCAACCAAAATGTTGACATATTGTCAATCATAAACCTCTACGGTGAACTTGCAAAATGATTTGCAGACGAGCAAAGAAAATCACACGCTGAAAATGCAGCGAAGTTAGATTGAGACTAGTTAGGGAAGTTTATTAGATGTGTGGTGGAACTAGCAACAAGAGCTCCATACTAAGAAATAAATAGAATTTTTTTTGCCATTATATGAAATAGAAAGATAGAAAAAAAAACTAGATTTTACATTCTAAGGATATTAGTCTGAAGATGATTTTTTTCACACTTGTAACAACTACAAAAATATGTTGAGCTTCTTTGTTATATTGAATTTTACACTTTCACCATTGATTGCTTAAGTCCATCTACGTGCATTGCTTACATTTACGTCTTGCTGGCAGAAAGCAGACAGTAGAACACGTGACATATGTTGTAATACGCTTGTTCCAGAAATCCGCAAAACAAGTGACGAACAAGTAGTAATTGTAAAAACCTAAGATTTTATAGAATAATGTTGTTCTTGTGTAGTAGACTTATGCAGAATCTAGCTGCAAAGTCTTTGATAGCAGAAAACAGCCATGCTTGAAAGCAAATAATCTATTTCATATCAAGAACATATCTTGAGACGCAAGATGTTTAAAGAAACACACACCTTTTAGCTTATCGAAGATCCATTTTGCCTTCTCCGCAACAACATTTGAGACAGTGCAAAATAGGCAAGTATACACCGTCAATATATATCTCTAGTGATAAAAAGAAACATTTGCAGCTTAGGGTAAACCAGAAAATGCATGATATTAACTTAGCTTTCTCGGACAGCCAACAGCTTCCAGCTTTATGCTCCCAATTTTCACCATTGTCTTCTTCTTCTGCTTCTTCTTCTTCTTCTTCTGCTTCTTCTGCTTCTTCTTCTTCTTCTTCTTCTTCTTCTTCTTCTTCTTCTTCTTCTTCTTCTTCTTCTTCTTCTTCTTCTTCTTCTTCTTCTTCTTCTTCTTCTCTTCGCTTCGCTTCGCTTGCTGCTGCTTCTGCTGCTTCTTATTCTGCTTCTGCTTCTGCTGTTTAGGGGTATCAACGGGCGGATATTACCCGGACCAGAACCAGTAATTTAGTATTGGTTCTGGTTCTGGAACCGACCCAATAAATGTTAAACCCGGACCGGATCCGGACCATTAAATTATGGATCCGGATCGGGTATTACCCGGTTCTAACCGGGTACCCATTGGATCTTAATTACCCCCAATCCTTACTCTGTCACGCTAAGTCTTGCATTTAAAAAACTGTTGATTTCATTCTTTGTTAACTCAGAATGTTTTACAATTCAAAGGGACGTGCACAGTTATTCAAGAAACAAGACTAATTTTATAGATGTTGGACTTCTGCTTTGATGTGTACATATGAATTTGTATTTCCACCACCTTGTTCTACTCGATAATGGCTCTCTTTTTTGAATGAATTTGTGGAAATATTGACTAAACAAGATTATTAGGTATTGTGAAAAATTTATCGGTTTTAATTTACACGTTTTTGGTAAATGTTGGTTTTAGTAAATTAATTAATATTTCGTAATCACACTCAAATGTAAACGCCTTACGAAAAAGTGGATATATAATACTCAAATTAAAATTGTAAAAAAAAAAAAAAAAAAAAACTGACCGGTCGGACCCGGACCGAACCGGACAAAACGGGTCGGGTCTTGACCGGTCCGGGTCCAAGCGGTTCGGAACCGAACCGAACCGGAACCGTTATTTTAAAATTTAATGGGTTTTGAACGGTTCCGGATCGGTCCGGGTAAAGACCACCCGTTGACATCCCTACTGCTGCTTCTGCTTCTGCTGGTTCTTCTGCTGCTTCTGCTGCTGCTTCTTCTGCTTCTGCTTCTTCTGCTGCTGCTTCTGCTGCTGCTTCTGCTTCTTCTTCTGCTGCTTCTGCTTCTTCTTCTTCTTCTTCTTCTTCTTCTTCTTCTTCTTCTTCTTCTTCTTCTTCTTCTTCTTCTTCTTCTTCTTCAGGCTCAGAAGTTGCGGGCCGGATTTTGCAGACCTTGTTATTTCAAGAATGTTTAATTTTTTCATTATTTTGTTAATACTGGAAAACTATTTGAAAATTGTTGTTTGTATCTATAAATTTTGGTTCCTGTAATTTGTATTATGATCCATTTATGTCAGAGCAATGACAGATCATAGTGTGTATAAGGTACATGACAAACATGAGCTAATATACATTCATAGTGATTTGATGGAATATATACATAAATAAAGGTTTTTTTTATAAACAATTTGAAGAAAAATAAACATAAAAAGTGATCAAGCCAAACAGAGGCAACCTGACTAGGTCAGCACCCCTCTGCAAGCCATCATGCCACATATAATGAGACAAAAAACACAAGTCTTGTCTGCACAGCGAGTTCTTGCTTCAGTAGTCCTCGTCTCTGCTTTTCCGGCAATAAACATAGATCACTGCCAGCGCTGTCTTGCTTCAGTAGTCCACAAAGTCTTGAGAAGAATGATGTGAAGTGTGAGATGCAGTTTGTATTCTTGCATCAGCCATTGGGTTTTCTTCTTGTTTTCAAAATATGCAAGCGATGTTTTGTAACCAATGGTATCTTCACTTGTATTCCTGATAGGTTTGGCGGCTTGAATTGGCTTCCAAAATCCCTTCTTCGATTTTAGGCTTCGATCAGTCTTTAATTTTCCAATCTTCTTGATCCGGTATAGAAGTACATCTTACCATCTCCATAATCTTGTTCAACCAATCCTAAGTATTGAATTCAACATTTACGTTATTGTTATGCTATCTTGATATAATATTATACAAGCTTTCAACAAATAAGAAAAAAATTACTAATTAACAATTAATGAAATCTGTTCAAACGTATGATAATTCTCTAAATTAGGTTAATTTCTTCGAATTTATCGTGGATCTTTTTCCCGCATCTTTACAACATATTCAAATACTACTCAAATTTATCACGAATTTTTCCAAACCTACATATTACGTGTAAGAAACACCAAACTATTTAAGAACCGCTCAAACTCATCGTGGTTTATTAATCAATAAGAATCTCACAAAAACAATAATAACAATTAATATTGAAATCTACACGTAAGCATGCCAAGGATTAATTGAAACTTATCATTTTATTTCCCTTTCTTAAATCCTATTCAAGAAGAGCCGCAAGTCATGCATCAAAACTCACGTAAAAAAAGAAAAGAAATTAAAGCTGGAAATAAATATATATACCAGAAAGGTGATGCGGTTAAATAAATATATATCATCTGCGTGAGTAATGAACCCTCTCGGCGCGGAAGAGGCATAAAAAATCTCCCGCTGTAGGTAGTCGACGACGAGCTCCTCGTCGGTCGGCCGGAATCTGTATCCGGGAGGAAGACTACTCATCCGGTCTCCGCCATCAAGGGACGCCAGAAAGTCGCCAGCGTCGACGCCGCCATATCCAAGAAAATGAGATTCTTCAAGTTCAAGAAAGGATTTCCGGCGTCGTCGCCTTCTAAAATGGATATGAGGGCGGCGCAAAATCCTCGAGGGTTGATCAGAAGGATGATAGTCTTGAGATAGTTTCGGCGTTGAAGGATGGATAGGACGGCTCGAGTTGTTCAAGAGGTTGATTATAAGGAGGATAGTCTTCGACGACCATGATTGAGTTTCCAGCATCGAAGGATGGAAACGGCGGCGGCAAGTTCGTTGAATGGATCATACGAGGGCAGCGGAGAAGAGGGTGGGGAACAAGGAAACGCCATGAATTGTTAGTTTATTTGAACTATAATTGTAGAGAATGAGTTTTGAGTAATGTATGGTTTTTAGCTAGCGGAGAAGAGGGTGGATGGAAAGGAAACGCCATGTACATATATATGTACGTTGTATAGGAGTCCTATTGACATGAGAAGAGATTCAATTAGGTAACATTGATAGACAGGTTCGATTTTATTATTAAATTTTATTATTAAAATAAAATTTACTATAATATAATCAATACTAACGATCACATTCTTACAGTTCCCATTTCTCCTTTCAGTTGATACAGTTTCTGTAATTTGGCCATTCAATGCATTAATTTGAAGTTTTTGAGTTTATACCACATTATCTGTTATTTCTGGCATCTTCCTCCTAACATCAAGATAGTTATCTCTTGCTCAAAATTCAGCCAGGACTTGAAGCATGAGGTCAATTTGCTTGTGAAGCTTCGTCATCCAAACATTGTCCAATTTCTGGGAGCTGTTACTGAAAGGAAGCCTTTAATGTTGGTTACAGAATACTTGAGAGGGGTAAATGAATGTGTTTAATATCCTCGTTGGAAATATATATTTAAATAGAGCAAGTTCATTCGACCTGAGCCCTGTTTTATAATCTTTTACAGGGTGATCTGCATCCGCATCTAAAAGGAAAAGGAAGCTTCACAAGCAAATTGACCTCATTCTTCAAATCCTGGCTGAATTTTGAGCAAGAGATAACTATCTTGATGTTAGGAGGAAGATGCCAGAAATAACAGATAATGTGGTATAAACTCAAAAACTTCAAATTAATGCATTGAATGGCCAAATTACAGAAACTGTATCAACTGAAAGGAGAAATGGGAACTGTAAGAATGTGATCGTTAGTATTGATTATATTATAGTAAATTTTATTTTAATAATAAAATCGAACTTATCTATCAATGTTACCTAATTGAATCTCTCCTCATGTCAATAGGACTCCTATACAACGTATATATATATGTACATGGCTTTTCCTTTTCATCCACCCTCTTCTCCGCTAGCTAAAAACCATACATTACTCAAAACTCATTCTCGATTATTATAGTTCAAATAAACTAACAATTCATGGCGTTTCCTTTTTCCTCACCCTCTTCTCCGCTGCCCTCGTATGATCCATTCAACGAACTTGCACCGCCGCCGTTTCCATCCTTCGATGCCGGAAACTCAATCACGGTCGTCGAAGATTATCCTCCTTATACTCAACCCCTTGACCAACCCGAGCCGCCGTCCTATCCATCCTTCGACGCCGGAAACTATCTCGAAGACTATCATCCTTCTGATCAACCCCTCGAGGATTTTGCGCCGCCCCCATATCCATCTTTAGAAGGCGACGACGCCGGGCAATCATTTCTTGAACTTGAAGAATCTCATTTTCTTGGCTACGGCTGCGTCGACGCTGGCGACTTTCTGGCGTCCTTTGATGGCGGAGACTGGATGACGAGTCTTCCTCCTGGATACAGATTCCGGCCGACCGACGAGGAGCTCGTGGTCGACTACCTACAGCGGGAGATTCTTGATGCCTCTTCCGCGCTGAGAGGGTTCATTACTCATGCAGATATCTACGACTACGAGCCGCATCACCTTTCTGGTATATATATATGTTTCCATCTTTAATTTCTTTTCTTTTTTTTACGTGAGTTTTGATGCATGACTTTCGGCTCTTCTTGAATAGGGTTTAAGAAAGGGAAAGAAAATGATAAGTTTCACTTAATCCTTGGCATGCTTACGTGTAGATTTCAATATTAATTGTTAGTATTGTTTTTGAGTGATTCTTATTAATTAATAAATCCATGATGAGTTTGAGCAGTTCTTAAATAGTTTGGTGTCTTGTTTGGTGTTTCTTTTAAAAGATTTTTACACGTAATAAGTAGGTTTAGAGAAATTCATGATAAATTTGAGTAGTATTTGAATATGTTATAAAGATACGGGAAAAAAGATCCACGATATATTCGAATAAATTAACCTAGTTTAGAGAATTATCATACGTTTCAACAAATTTTATTACTTGTTAATTAGTAATTTTTTTCTTATTTGTTGAAAGTTTGTTTAATATTATATCAAGATAGCATATCAATGATGTAAATGTTGAATTCAATATGTAGGATTGGTTGAACAAGATTATGGAGATGGTAAGATGTACTTCTATACCCGGATTAAAAAGATTGGAAAATCGAAGACTGATCGAAGCATAAAATCGAAGAAGGGATTTTGGAAGCCAACTCAAGCCCCCAAACCTATCAGGGATAGAAGTGAAGATACCATTGGCTACAAAACATCGCTTGCATATTTTGAAGACAACAAGAAAACCCAATGGCTGATGAAAGAATACAAACTGCACTCTCACACTTCACATCATTCTTCTCAAGACTTGGTGTTGGCAGTGGTATATTTTTATCGCCGGAAAAGCAGAGACGACGACTACTGAAGCAAGAAATCGCTGTGCAGAGAAGACTTGTGTTTTTGGTCTCATTAGATTAGTAGAATTTTGTGTGATATGATGGCCTGGCTTGCAGAGGGGTGCTGACCTAGTTAGGATGCCTCTGTTTGGCTTGATCACTTTTTTTTTCTTCAAATTGTTTAAAAACCTTTATTTATGTAGATATTCAATCAAATCACTGTGAATGTCTATTAGCCCATGTTTGTCATGTAATTTATTCACACTATGATCTGTCATTGCTCTGACATGGATCATAATACAAATTACAGGAACCAAAATTTAAGCAGAGTTCATATCCTAATGTTTGCTTAGTTTATTGATCCTTGCAATTCATCACGATCTCTTGAGGCTCTGTTTCCTTACTTTCATCCCATTTAGTTGGAAGTTAAGAATTTTAAAACTTTTCTTCTGGAATAAGTATTTCTTGACGTTAGAGCTACTCCAGTGCAATGGGATCAAGCCTCTAAATCCACCTGGCACAATGGAATTCTTATGTTCAGTTCATTGGAAAAAGAACTGGAGTTGGGGGTTTGGGTGGTGAAAATATAAACTAGTGAACAAGTTTTAGCAATATGTGCTAAAAAAGCGCCTAGAATTGCTATGAAAGATCAGAATGTCTTCATTTGATGTAGACATACATATACATCTGATATGGATTTCATAGGCTACCACCAATCATTGCTATAGTGGCTGCATGTTCAATGTGTTGAGTAGGACTTTATACATTCTTTGAAGCTTTGAATGCAACTTGTAAATAGGTCAAATCATTCCATTGGTATTGTATGTACTTTCATTGACCAAACAGTCCAAAATGGTGTAAATAATTCTTGACAGTGGTATCCATATTCCAATGGCTTTGTGTTACCAAAGTCGGTGCTTGTAGGTCAAATAGCCAAGTTAGATCAAATATTATCCTTGCAAACTTTGTTGTCAGCGAGGTGGAGTTGGAGATGACATGAGATGCTATTCTTACATGGTTGTCTACTAGTATGGTTCTGAAATCCTCTTCAATGTGGAACATCATCAAGTTGATTTCTATCTGCAAGCTGTTGGACGACATGCCTTTGGACTGCTTACAGAAATGAAAAAAGATGGTTAGGCTCTTTTGACTATTTAGATTTTCCTTTATAGATAAGATGGTTCCAGTTGCTTTGGATGGGTGTTGTGGAGGAGAGAAAGAGAATGTTACTCTTGTTATTTAACCTGAATTGACGGAGAAGTAAATATGAGTGCTACTTGTTCAGTATCAGATATCCCTACAGTGTCCACGTATTTGTTTGGCCATGTTATTACTTATAAATTAACCATTGAAATAGAATACACTTATGTTGATTTGTTGTCCACATATTACACATAAGTTTCTTTGTTATTTTTGTTTTAAATTTTGTTTTTTGCATCAAATTGTTCTTTAAAAGAGAAGCCTTTGCTGGTTGAGGATATGCAGGGAGGTCCAGATCACATTGTTTTGAAAAATCTAGACATGAATAGGCAGATAGCATCCGCATAATTGGCAGTGTTCTTGGTCAAAGCATTGCTCTGGACTACTTTGTATCACAGGTTAACAGATTGATACAGTTATCCCCCCCCCTGCCCAAATTACTCTTTATACAAAGATATGCTTATGCTTCTGTAGAATCTGATAGTTTATTGCTGCAAATAAATGTGACAGAACACTGAGTTCAAAATTCAGAAGATAATATTCAAAACATGTAAATTTGTGTAGCAGGTTGATGGTATGGTTGAGGAATTTGCACAGATAAATCGCGCAATGCAGAAAACTGGCACTTTCACAACGGACCGCAAAAGTTGTTTCAACTTGTTGGGAAGGCCAACTGAAATCTAGCTGATGAGATTCTGAAAGTCGGTATATTTGATGGTCTGATGATGGAGGAAGTAACTTTCTGAAATAGTTATTTAGATTATTATTAACTCTTTGATTCAATAATTTTCTGTGATCCCAAAGCTATTTATTTGTAGAGGTTTTAATAAACATTCTCATTTAACTCTTTACTTTCCATTGCTTTATCTCTTTGAGATTCTAAGTAAGAGTTTTGATTGTTGCATGTTCAAATTGCGCATATTTCAGATCAGAAATTGCTTGGAGAGATGCAAAATAAGCACAAATTCTTGACTACCTTCGCGAGGAATACGAGGTTGTACAACGATTTGGAAATCTTGATTTTAAGTTAAAATTTGTTGAAGCATGCGTATTTCAATTCAAATGCTTTATTTTGGATTCTGGGCTATAAATACAGAGGAGAGAAGAACTCCACATTTCTGCACGTGGAATATTTGAATTGAAGGGAAGGGTGCTGCTAATCAGCAACCTTGTAATCTTGTCGTCTGAAAGATGTTTGACTTAGTTACTTATTCGGAACGAAAGTTTTACTTTGAGTGATAACTTAGATATATAAAAATATAGACTAATCCACCACATACTTTTATAATCACTTAAAATACTCAATTGTATGCATTTTCAGTCTAATCTATCGCTCAAAATAAACGTATTGAAGCAGATGTTACATAGTAGATTGCATGCTCCTTACCCCCACTATGTTTCTCTTGTATACAATGGCTATCAATGTTATCAATAATAACGATTTTTTTCTTCTTTCTCCCACAGCAGAACATCCATTTTCTTCAAGAAGTGCTCCAAAATAGGAATAGGGTGGACATTCATATTTCGGTTTGGATTTTTGCTTAATCAAAACCGATAAGAAAATCCGAATTTTGAAAGAGAGAAAATTGAATCCAAACTGAATATCCGAAAATTTTATAAAAAAATCTAAACCAAATCGAAAAATCCAAAATTATGAAAAATCCGAAACCATTTTTTTGTTAATTCTTATATATATTTATATTAGATTTTAAAAATATTTAAATAAAATATTATTATTATATATAATTTAAATTTTCTGATTTTTTCAGATTTCAAAAATCCAATCAGAAAATTCAAAAATTTGAAAATTTTCAATCAGATCCGAACCACAAATCCAAAAAATCCAAACCGAATTTTAAATTTCGATTTGGTTGAATCGAATATTCGGGTATTTCGCACACCCATACCTTGAATAAAATCAATATGGAGATGGTAGATTACAACTAAATTTTCAATAAGCCCAAATTAGCATCTAAAGGGGCTATAAGGTCTTGCATTCATATATGGACCATTCTATCCTCACTGCACGGTTTCTTACAGAAATGGTTCAAAGACTAGTCACTGCTCAAGGGCACAAATCAAACTGCAATCGAAATCGCAATCCTAGTGACACATCTTCGGATGTGTCACTAGGATTGCGATTGCGATTGCGATTGAATCTGTATTCCTCCCCCCCCCCCAATCCTAGTGACACATCCGAAGATGACGGTTGTCATGATTGTAGGTTTCTGTTGTATGAAGCAAACAACCTTATACCAGCAGCTTGTTGCCATATAGCATCACACAGAATGTGTTGCAGGTTCAACCCATGTTAGGGGGAGGGGGTTGGTACATCCCATGACCCTGCATTTGCTGCCCTGGGAAACCTTGAGGTGATGGCATAGGAGGCCTTCCCATTTGCGCGCCAGGGGTAAAATTTGCCATAGGACCACTGCCAATGGGGGGAGGAGGCGGGGCAGGCAGATTTCCACCAGGAGGCATAGGCCTCGGCCCATTGGTTAAAGGAGGAGGAGGAGGCAAGGATCCTGGCATAGAAACTGGAGGCCTAGAAGGATTACCACTTGGTGGTGCTGGAGGGGGTCCTTGTGGAGGAGGAGGTGGTGGCAAAGGCCTAGGTGGGGCACCAGGAGCTGCTGTCCCATTAGCTGCAGGAGCATGTTGAGGTTTATTTGCCTCTGGCGGCTTCACCTTAAAATACAACTGCAACTGCGCATTCAAACATCCCAAAAGAAAACATGATTAAGTTATAAGATCCTGAAGTATAAAGGATACCATCTCAAGATAAAAGAAAATATCATCAGTATGCCAACAGTGCAAAAGTGAAGGAAAAACTGGATCCATTATGCAGAGCAAACCTAGTTTACCGCACTAAGTTCTATAAGTTATTCTGCAAGAAGTTTAAGCAGTACACCACCATCAGCTAGATTTGGCTGAGAGCAAATAGCCTCAAAATTGTGTATGTAGACATAATTAATGCAGGCAGCTAAGCATTCATTTCTGAAACAAGGACACATTTTAATTTATAATGAATAGGGAGACCTTTAAGTGTAATGTTAAGGTCTTCACCAGTTAATCTTGGACCAAGCTAGGTGCTAGTATATCGTTGATACCATAATATATAATTTAAAAGCAAGTGGTGCGCACTGTGAACATCTTTGAGTCTGGATCCCAGTGGGAGAAGAATTTGGGGTTGACTTATCAATCTCTGTACTTGGAACCTACAAGATAAACATTGAGGCATGAGCTTATCGGTATAAGTAACTGAATATGCATATATGCTGCATTTAAAGTGGAAATAGATTATTACCTTGAAAGCTATAATTTCATATGGTTCAGCAGCAAACAATAGGTATTGATATCGTTTATCGAATGGTTGAACTTTCTGTAAATTGCATTTAGAGCAGCGTGAGTAAAATGGAAGTGCATTGTTAAAAAGAATGTGGACAGAAAGAGAATCAGCAAAATAATTGGCACTCAATATTTGATATATATATATATATTTATATATATATATATATATAGGGAGTAGATCAAATGAGAACCACATCTTTTTTGCGAACTCTGAGAACCATGCATAAGACGTTGAAGATGATGCACAAAATAGTATAAAGTTGTGCATAACGAAAACTTTCTAAAATTATTTTGTTGTGCAACAATTTTAGAAAGTTTTCGTTATGCACAACTTTATAATGTTTTGTGCATTGTCTTCAACGTCTTATGCATGGTTCTCAAGTTCTAAAAAAAGATGAGTTCTCACTAGATCCAACCCTATATATATATATATATATATATATAAAGCTTGCTGCTGTGACTGAAGGTACCTGCTCAAAGGATGACATAAACCGATGCCTTGGCTTTGTATTGTCTTCAATCTCAGGGTATTCTATCTGAAATTACCAAATCATAAAAAATTCTTCAGAATACATTACTTAATATGAAGTACACAATCCAAGTTTCATCGGCATAATAATGAAACAAATTTCTGGCTGTCAATGTGAAACACTAAGAACCTGAAACTGCTTTCAATCATAACAGAACTAATGTACAAGAATGATGTCATGAACTCATGGTAATAAAGTCCAATTAGAAGGTGTTGTTACAACAAACTCTGAAAACAGACCAGAAGAGCACAAAACAAAATAAAAAAACTTCAATATATGTGAATTCTTATTTTACTAGAAGATCAAACATTGACTATTTTAACTTGCACGATAAAACATATAAGCGCAGAAAGCATACCTGGAAAAGCAGTGACCTCTGTTTGGTCTCTGGATCAAATTGCTTGGTTACACGATATCCAGGCCGACCAATTTTAACTGTCACAACAAGATCTTTAACATATACAATATAGGAAGGCAAAATTGAATAAAAGCATAGCCTCAATTAAGAATAAATAGAGAAGTAATCAGTAAAAGAATAGCCCTGAACAGATCTAAAAGCAAAAACAAACATCAAACAATACCAAATCTTATGCAGCTACGATGATTCAGTAACTTAGCAACAAATTCTCTACAGTTTTAATTATTGAAAATCTTCTACAAAGTTCATGTGGACTTCAATAAAGTAATTAATTCCTCAATTTTACTTTTATTTTAAGAAGTTATATCATTGGTACATTGTTTTACTGAAAAAGGAATCTTCATATGTAAATGCATAGTAGCTTTTCAACAAAATAGACTAGTTCTTTCCATTACTCACGAACATATGATGCAAATAAAATATAAACTAATCCGTTAGAAAATAACTTCCTACGGCAACCAAAAGATAAGTCACGAGGGAAAAAGAATAAGAAAAACAGTTTGGTAAGCCAAGTCGAAATGAAGCCAGACTAGAAACAGCAATTCATCGGCAAAAAACTTACCAATTTTCTTGAGAGTAACTTTGCGCTTATGAGGTTGCGGCTGAGTTGAGCTTCTTTGGCTTCCCGAGCAGCTCGCTTAGCCAAGTTGGTCTGGTGACGCTTCCCTGTGTGTGCGCCAAGTAATTCCCCTCATTGTTGTGCAAAGTCAAGCAGAGCTTACACTCGTAACTGCAAAGCAATTTTAAGAACAACTGAAACAATTAATCTGCCGCACCACTCATTATCACGCCAAGGAACGCGAAGTAAAGAAGAAACAATAGCACTTAAATGCCGAATTTCTAGGGTTTTACCTTCCAAGGTGGTTGCGCATGAAATAGGGATCTTTGGCTAAATCAATGGTTTCGAGGGCAAGTCGGCGGAGCCGCTCCCGACGATCGATGGCCTCATTCTGGGCGGTGGCGGCGCCTCCGCTTCCCGGTTTCGAACCCCACTCCCTGTCCATTGCTGTGTAAATCTGCGCGGCAAGGAGGATGAAAGAAAAAGAAGAAGAGGGATATAACGTATATAATTTATTTTAATTCTTATTAAATATCATTACGGTTTAAGAATGGGCTCAATTATTGTTCACATTATGGGCCTAGCAAAAAAGCCCAAATAGACCTAGGTCCACTCACACAGTTAGGAAATTCCGTTAGTCGCTAGAGCTGTGTGTCGTTTTTTTTCTTTCTAATCTCGTAATTAAATTTTTTGTACAGAAAAGATAAAACCCATCCCAAAACCCTCCTTTGAGGATTCCTCCCTTTGGACATACAGCAATTTGAGAGAGAGATATACAGAGAGATGGTGGTACGATTGAGGCTGTCGAGATTGGGATGTCGGAACAAGCCGTTCTACAGATTGATGGCTGCAGATAGCCGATCTCCGAGAGACGGCAAGCATTTGGAAGTCTTGGGCTACTATAACCCCCTCCCTGGTAAACCTAGCTTTCAATGTCTCAGATATTTATTGATTACGCAAGGATGTCCAAAAGTTTGATTTCTATTGTATTGGATCCCTGAACTTGAAATGCATCTGTTTTTGAACTCGACAATGATTTTTTGTGATTATCATCCTCAAATTCTATGCGATTTTGACTACGGGGTTGATTGCAGCTGCAGTTCTCTCTAGAAAATGCTGATAACTTTAATTTGCAAAATTATGCAGGTCAAGATGGCGGTAAAAGAATGGGTGTTAATTTTGACAGAGTGAAGTAAGTGGCTTTATAATAGAAAATCTATTTTCCAGTAGTAACGTAAACTTTATGGAACTGTGATATTCTATTGTCATTCTGTTCTATTGTCTCTGCTTTAATAAAATAGGCAGTCTCAGCTTCCCCATCTATCTGTCCAAGTATTATGAAGAACAATTGATATCTTCAGAATGTTGAATAGTGTATTACAGACACTTTTAAGAATTTTCTGGTGGACATCTATTTTCTGACCATTTGATTTGCATTAGTGGATAAACTATAGAAGAATCTCAAATTACCCAAAAATGGTAGTCTCCTGTCAAAATATAATGTCATCATTCAAATTTTGGCTAGCTAGAGAAGATGCAATACTGTCCAATTATGGGTAGGCAGCTCTGTGAATTAACTTAACTTCCATATTTTCTGGATACCTCTCTCATCCATGTTCCTGCCTCCTACTGTTAGCCGCACGTCAGTGAGCCAGTTCACGATTAACTTCTTACATTTGTTCAAGCTGCCAGAGATAATAAAGCAGTATGTGTTCACTAAAAGGCATGAATGCTCCCATATCATGATGTCTCCAATCATCGTACAGGTATTGGCTTTCAGTTGGTGCACAGCCCTCTGATCCTGTTCAGCGCCTTCTCTTTCGAGCAGGCTTGTTACCCCCACCACCCATGCTAGCAATGGGACGAAAAGGAGGCCCAAGAGACATGCGCCCAGTTGATCCACTGAGTGGGCGTGTTATGACAGAGGCCAAGCAAGATAGTGTTGTAAAAGAGAAAGCTGACGAGGATGAGAGTTCGAGTTCGAGTTCGAGTTCTTGACATGTCCGGCCTAAGATATAAGGGCGTAGATTGGTGACCTTTTTTGTCATGTATGCCTTCCCCTGTCCTTTGTTGCTAATTAGCATACAAATCCAATAGCTCATTCCGAGGTACGTGAATAATGATAATATTGTGACATTAGTTCCCAACTTGTGGAATTAAATCATAATAGCATTACCTAGCTGGTTTGGTAATTGTGACTATCATGTATGCTGTATATCTGCTTGCAAAGCAAAATAGACCTATCTTCCCTCTGTAGGCGGGCGATTCAAGTAAGTTCTTATGAGGAAGCTTCTTCAAAGGCCTCTTTTTGCTATATCATTTTGTTGGGAATATCTTTTACCTTTCCTGTTTGGGTGATTGGTGTTTGGGGATGATTCAGATCTGGACATCAAATTCCACTCTCCTCCGACATGCCAATTTTCCGTGATATGCATGCATACAAAATCGTTCTTGTTCAAGATCTACAGTGAATTTTGTTTAGGTCTGTTGACACAGAAAATGGGGTTGCAGATAGTGACATTACCTATCGTGATGGGTTGTGTGCTCCCATTGTATTGCCAAGAAAAAGATAAATGCACCATAATTAATTCCACGTTCATAGATTCAATAGCCTTTCCTTGAAGAAGGTTCTGGTTGTGTTTTCTTTTGTTTTAATTGGACATTTCCCTTGTTTTTTTTTTTTTGGGTCCAATCTGTGCACATAAGGGCCTAGCACATAAGAGGGCACTTATTTTATAACAGGGGAAATAACTATGATTAGTGTCCCTCAAAATTATGTTTAGACAGATTAGGGTTTATCTTACCGAATCAGTTCTCTTTTGCTGAGGCTTTAAAGAATGCGACTGCCTTCATCAGGGCCAGCACTAGAATAAAATGCCATATCAAAATAGAAGATAAATTATTTGAGTGAGAGTTTAATTTTTTTTACAGCTACCCAAGTAAACAAATTCGAGATTACAGATTGTGAAGCCCTAATGATTTTTTTATTTTCCTCATGATCCTTAAAGAAAGTGGAAGCGACCGACTAAATGAGACTACAAATAAATTGGAAATTTGAATAATTCAATCATTTTTCTTATGAGATATTAAAATTTGAATTCTTGATCTCATTTTATACATGAAGATTGGTTGTGAATAGGGCTGTATACGAACCGAGCCGAGCCGAACATCGCCAAGCTCGAGCTCGGCTCTTTTAAATTTTATTCGCTCGACCGGCCGAGTTCGAATTGAGCTTTAAATTGAGCTCGAGTCGGTTCGTTATAAAATTTTGAGCTCATGAGCTACTCGAATTCGGTTCGATAACTACTGCTTATGAGATATATTCGAACTCGAGCTCGAACTCGCTCGTGTTCGACTTTGCTCGTTTTCGAGTTCGAACTCGAGCTCAATTCGGTTTGATAATGTGTTATTCGAGATCGAACTCGAATTCGAGCTCGAGATACTGGTATATATGCTTATTTGTTGCTAAATAATTATAATTAACATATATTTTATAATTTATTATTCATTTTAATTATTTAAATATGTATAAATAATCTATTATTTTATACGTCGCGAACATGTTCGATTAAGGTTCGCGAACATGTTCGAATTAAGGTTCATGAACATGTTCGAATCAAGGTTCGTGAACATGTTCGAATAAGAGTTCGCGAACATGTTCGAGAACCGGCTCGCTTGAGTTCGAACCAAACATGTTCATGAGCTCACGAGCCGAACATCTCTAAGCTCGAGTTCGCTCGATAAACTTATCGAGCTCGATTCGAGGCTCGAGTTCGCTGCTTACAAAACGATCGAATTTCGAATCGAGTTTTTTTTTACCAGTCCCAGAGTAGCTCACGAAGACATTTTATAATTTTATTTATTTATCATTGACTACGTTAAACTGACATAAAGTACGTCTGACAGTTATTTTTAAAAATAACATTTATTTTAAAGAGTGATTATATTCATAGCCTCCTTTCCTCTCACGATAGCCACTTATTTTTTTAAAATAAAAACAATACAACATATTATTAATATTCTTATTTATCTGTATAGCCACCAATTACCCTATATGTCCACACACACACACACGCATTTGACTACGGCTACCTCTTCATAATCCAATACTATTGAATTGGAGAATACTGTAGATTTTGTGTTTGATTAACTGCTACTACGAAGTGCAGATTTGCGTTTAATTATCGGGGTGGTCGAGACTTAATTAATTTTTTAATTAATTAATTAATTATTAAATTAATTCTAATTAAAATTAATTAATTTAATAAATGATAATTATGAATTAATAAATAATAATTTTGAATTAATAAACTCTAATTGTGAATTAATAAATCTTAATTTGAATAATAAACCCTAATTGTGAATTAATAAACCCTAATTGGAATTAATAAACCTTAATTTTAAATATTAAACCCTGATTGTGAATTAATAAACTCTAATTTAAATAATAAACCTAATTTGAATTAATAAACCCTAATTGTGAATTAATAAACTTTAATTTTGAATAATAAACCCTAATTTTGAATTAATAAACTTTAATTATTAATTAATAAACCTTACTTGTGAATTAATAAACCATAATTATGAATTAATAAATTTAATTATAAATTAATAAAATCTAATCATCCTTACTCACCATAATTAATATATAATTATTTTAACAAAAAACAAAGGTGAGCTCACCCAAGTTTTTGTCTTAATTACCGTGAATGTGGTTCAATTTTACTAAGTTGTTTTTTTTGTAAAGGCTAACGTCTAGTATCTATTACTATGATACATGTGCTCAAGATGATATTCTTTAGAGACATGTGTTTCTGTAAACTGTGAACCTAATTGTAGATGACTAAATGATAAAATCAATGCAACATGGCTATGACTGGAAAACCTAGTGTCAAGGAAATCTTCCATGAAGATCTATGACTGGAAAACCTAGTATCAAGGAAATCTTCCATGAAGAAGCTTGTGAGATGTTCGAATGATAATCAGAAGTAGACTTCTTACTTTATGTAGTTCTCATCCATAGATTTGATGGCGTTGAGCACCAAGTCTGTTGATCGTTGCCGCCTCTTAATAAGATATCCACCGAAAATGTGTCTAATGCCCAGAGTCAAGAAATTGGCCCGACCGATGGGCCGCCCGAGGTACCCAAAATTGGGGTTGGGTTGGGCTCGTAAAAATAGTGGCCCTGAAAAATCGGGCTAAAAGCCCACCACATAGCCCATCGGTCGACGGCTTTGGGGCTAAAAGCCCGGGTTAACGGCCAAAAACCCGCCCACACATTTAAATTTTTTATATTTTATATTAGTAGTAAATATGAAATAGTAAATATAGAAAATAAAATTGATGTTAGTAGACATAATTTATCTTAATTATTTTGAAATTGATGTTAGTAGACTTAATTTATTTATTGTTATCATTTTTTTTGAAATTAAAAATAATATTTTAGTAAATTAAATATTTGACGGGTTTGGCCCGGTAGCCCGATGGCCCAGATGGGGTTGGGTTGGGCTACCATAGTTTTAGCCCGATAGCATTTCGGGCCGGGCCAGCCCGACCCAGTAAAAACAACAAGCCCGATGGACCGGGTCGGGCCGGTCCGACCCGCCCCTTTTGCCAGCTCTACTAATGCCTGTAGGATAATTGAGGGTTATAGGGGTAAACTAGAAAATTTACTAATATTCTTATATCTTTAAAAGAGGTCATAAATAGAGTAGGGCTAATATCCTAAAATACATATTTTCTTTAAATCCATACCAACTGCAATCCATTTCCTAAAACTCATGTCAAAAGTACCTAAGTGACATTTCTACCCCTCAAGTCATGTCCAAAAAATTACTATGAGCACTCTTATTTTGCTATGGACAAATTGGTCTCCATATAGTATTTTACTCTAAGCCATTAAAATTCACATGGATAATACACGATGTATGTCGGTTGGAATACTTTCCTCGTGCCAATGCTAACCTGGTTAGTAGGTCTGGGATGAGACAACACCACGTATAAGGATCTTATCCTAAGATTTTGATTGTTGATCATACGCTTCTAAAATGATATCAGAACCTAGGTTTTATTGAGGAAATATAAAATATTTATTAATAATGTGTTATTCTAATGAAGGAGACTCCAAAAAAAGACATGAATCCGGAACCTTTTCCGAGATGTGAAGCCTATGGGTTTTATTTCCAAGAATTGGAAAATAAGCAAGAACGTCTAAGCAGAATGCTTAGATTTTATGAAAGAAGTTTTGAACAAAGCGTTCAAAACAACCTGACACCAAGGATTATTCGAGCATTCCACGAGGATATGCGGATGACAGAGGAGAGACTTATAGTCAACGACTAACTCATGGAGACGTTGAGAATCATCAGGAATAGCTGTTATCCAGCCCACGGTTGATGGAGACAAAAAATAAGGGAGCAATATCTGCTCCAAGTTTTAAAGAAATTTCACCGGATTCCTTAAATTCGGTGGAACTAAGGGAAATCTAGAAAATAGTGCAATATTATGGCAACAACCTATATAGTGTACCGCGGGAGATAAGCAAGATATCCATGCAACAAGAGGAGATTCTCACTATTTTGCAAAGTATCCAGAAGAAAGTTGATGGCCTAGAACGAGATGCAGGCCACAGAATTATCAAGAAATCTACAGGTGAAAACAAGTTTTCACCCATATAGACAATCGACAACAAAGCTCGATCTAAAAGAATAATTCGACTCTTGAAAAGGGAAAATGAATAACCTTGAAAGAGTAGGATTAAAAGAGTTATATGAGTTAGCATAATCATTTGCTAATCTCAACATGGTGGATCTGAAGATGAACCATATCCCAAAGGAGGAGGCACAGATCCCACCACAAGGAATACCACCTATTGATCCTATGGGATCAAAAGATCAATACGGCTAGCCAAGGACTTGATGCAGAGTTTGCAGCAGAACAAGCCAGTGTCAGATCACGAGGAATGAGGCATGCACCCAGAATATAGGACACACTTGTTGGGAAAGCTACTCTGGAGCCTATTCATCCATATGGATTAACACTCGATCTTGATGAAGTTAGCTTCAAAGATTGGGAAAATATCATAGATGAGTGGGCAACACCAATGATAGTTGGAGCCGCAACACTAGATCTTGAAAAACTCAATTTTGTCAAGGTTCTTAAAGCCAGTTTAGCAGAAGTAGTAAAATAATATTGGGAGTATTGCCCAGCTAAATGAAAACAGAAAATATTGACGTTCAACTTCTACGATGGACGCAGTAAAAGGCATTGCGAATACCTTCAAAGTCCATTTCCTTGGAGAATGATTATTTGAAGTTTATAATGAAGAAAAGAAGAATAAATATTTGTTAGCTCTATACAATCTAAGATTGGTGGTCTTGGAGCAAGAAGCACTCAACAAATTTCTTCAACTCTTTACTAAGTACCAACATCTGAGAACAATCAATGAAGATGTTGCACCTAGGGTCTGTTACTCGTGCCTAAGCTGATGTCTGAAAGTAAAGAGAAGTCGAGCAAAAAAGTCACGCATGCTCGTGACGAGAGAATTGTTTTTTCTGAAGTTTCACAGTCCATGGAGGGAGATGTTCATAAGGGATTATAAACCAGGAGCATATGCTGAGAGCGTGTCAAGAAGAATGTCCTATGTCCGTAGGAAGTTGTTAGAATGGTGTCAACAAGCAACCACTCAGAGGAATATCAAGAAATTGAGAAAGATCAACATATTAGCCCCGCTAATTTGCGATATGATAAATATTCCAACATAAATCGGAGGAGAACTATCATATCAAACCAGAAGAAAGAAGAACATGTTCCAACCCTACAACAAGGGAATAAGAGAAAAAGAAGTTCTTGGAGGCCAAGGATGATGTGGTCATGACAGAAAGTCAGATACTATAAATCTGGACAGAGAAGTGGTCCAACAAGAAGGCGGTATCAAGTTCAGGGATCCAGTTCTCAAGAGCAAGCACCGACAAAAAAGACTTTTAAGCGAGCTCACACTAGAGCTAAAGAAAGTTTCAAGTATTGCAACTGTTGGACGTGCGGTGCAAAGGGGCATATTTTCACAAATTGCCCACAAAACGAGCAAAGAGGAATACGGAAATTCGAGTCTACACCAGGCATCGAGGATGTCGTATACTACCAAGAATTGGTACAAGTATACTAATTCGAAGATATACCCTCAGACGAGAGTATATACGAATAGGAAAAAATCTTCAGCGGAGAAGAAGAATCTGATGGATACTCAGAATCAGATTCCTACTAAAGGAGAGGCACACCATCAGGAGCATCAAGATGAGCTAGGACATGCTAACTGAACCATCATATCACAAAAAATGATGAACATGATCATGAATAAAATCACGAGTATACAAAAATACCAAGGTTTTTCAACAGAAGGAAAAATAGACTATATTCTAAGGAACTTGAGTCTAGGAAAGAGGAGGCACAACATTGTCTACGAAGTCACAAGGCGTGAAATATCGCTTTCATCCCAGTTGACTGAGAATCAAATGGAGATGCAACTGATACCAGCAAGTGATATCATAGAAGATCTTTAAAGTATGAAGCCAGAAATCGCTAAAATGATAGAATAGATTCATATTGGAGCATTCCAGTTGGTTATCAAATCGACACTCTACCAGGGTACGGATACTCCAATTGATATCATAATTTGCGATAAAAGGATATTGAATCATGCTGATTCAGAATTAGGAACCATTTCGGGAAATCTATGTGCTAAAAAGATTATAGCAATCTTCTACCCAGAGATTTCATATAATATCAAAGATTCCGGTTTCAGTAGAGCCCTGATGTTTTATCGGGACTTTAAAAGGATATATTTGATAGATAATGGAAACAAACCTTATTCCATTACTTATCAGGTATTTTACACTCTTTCAAACTCACACCACACGAAGTTATATCTAGGGAAAGAGTTTGTTGAGATACTCGATATTTTCAAGAAGGTAGCTAAAGCAAGCTGTCCAGATCGGGTGGAAATTCCACCTGCAAGAGAGAAAAATATCCAGATCAACAATAAACCAATACTGCAATACGGTGATAGCCAAAGATTTGGAGCCCCAAGATTATCATTCCAAGGAGATAGAGTTATTTCTCATCCATATGAGATGAGCCTTTCTCAAATATATAAGAGGAAATCTACCAGGGACATTCAACTGCAAGCAATTAAAGTTGCTGTCAAGTTAAAATATCCAAAATGATGGCGGGGAGTCATTATTAGATTCGACACAACAGATGAAGAAATATACTTTCCTTGCACACCGTTATATGATTTGAAGAATAAAGGGACCAATATATATAAAGGAACCCCGGATATTGGAGGCTTTCAAATGGTCATTACATGGAAGGCTGGATGAGAAGTGAAAGTCCTAATCTTAGTACTAAAATTCTTCGATAGGTGCAAACCTTGGGAAATAACAACTGAAAGAATGAAGGTGACAATTGGCGGGAGAAGATTGCTGATTGAATGATGAGTCCATTCTCAATATACATCTAAATTGGGATATTATACGAGAAATACAAATCATAACTGCTTACTTCGATTCAGGTGTAGGAATCTGCACACACAAAATGGAGTTTTTCCAACAGAAGTGGAGGAAAATCTACTTCAGATTGCTGGAAGAGATTTCGCAAAAACGATCTTACTCTTATCCAAAGGAGTAAGACAAACGAAAATCTTGATAGGCGGAGCAACTCAAACACATTGGTACAAGGTCCAAACTCCACCAATCTATTTTCATGATACTGGAGCTGATATTTGTTGGGAAATAATTTTCTTCAGATGTTCAAGAAGTTTATGCAGGACAATGAAAGGAGGCGATTGGTGTTCACAACCAATTATGACCACAAGATCATTGTTCAGCGACTGCAATGGTCATTTAATCGATAAATGCTAATCAGATTTCGTAGCAAGCGTGGTGATGAAGACAAATTTTGACATCCAAAGATGAAGGATCAAATGCGGTTCAACGAGGCATTGCTGAGTTCCAGAATTGCAGAACTAGCCGAAGATCTTGATGATGAGAAAATTCAGATCCTCAAGGCATCACTAATATATAGTCAGGATATTGGAAAAGAAGTACAAGTTGCTCTAGAGAATGTCAAAGAAAAATCGTACATTATTATAACGAGGATCCTTTGGCATGGTGGAACAAGAACCAACTCGAAGAAAGTCTAAAGGTTAAGCCAGACAAAAATTTGAGTTTGTTAGATTTAGACCCATCATGATGAACCTTGTGGATCAGAAGGATACAAGACAAATAATCAAGGAACACCTTGATTTAAAGTTGATCGAACAAGAGAACTCGCCTTATAGTAGTCCCTGAAGAGGTAAACCCAGATTAGTTATTAATTCTAAAGGAATTAATGACATTCTGGAGTTTGATGAATATTTTATCCCAAATAGAGAACACCTCATCAACTACATTAGGATGGTAAAATTTTCTCTAAGTTTGATTGCAAGTCAGGTTTTTACCAGATTCACATGGAGATATGGAGTAAGAAGTTCACAGCATTCTCTACTCTACAGAGACATTATGTTTGGAACGTGATGCCTATAGGGTTGGCCATGCATCCCAAATATTCCAGAGAAAGATGGATAATCTTTATAAAGATTATTTCTCATTCTTGTTTGTGTATATTGATATTCATCCTTATAACATCAAATAATATGGATGAACATATCAGGTATTTGGAGATCTTTGCTGACGTCTGTCAAAAGGAAGGATTTATACTATCTAAAAAGAAGATAGTCATCGCTACTCGAAAGATAGAGTTTTTGGATATCGAGATCGACGAAACGGAAATCATTCTGCAATATCATATTGTTCAGAATGTGCAGAACTTCCCAGAAGATCTTAAGGAGAAGAAGTAACTTTAAAGCTTCTTTGGAGTTGCTAATTTTGCAGGGATGTTAATCAAAGACCTTGCAAAGCAAAGGAAAGTCTTTAGCCTAGTGTTAAAGAAAGATGTTCCCTTCATCTGAACAGAAGAACATCAAGAGGGAATGAGATAGTTAAATGAGTTTTGTAAAACTCTCCTAAAACTTTCAATACCGCAGGATGAAGATAACTTGGTCATGTACACAGATGCAAGTGATTATTGGTAGGCAGCAGTGCTCACAAAATCACCCAACTTGGATATTGTAGCGACCTCTTCAGCGAAGAAAATATTGTGCGCTGACACATCAATGAGAAAGAATTCTATGCAATCAGACAGGCTTTAAAAAAATGGTATTTATTCTTACTTTCAAAGAAATTTAGTTTAAAAGTTGATAACACACAATTAAAGCTTTTTTAGTAAACAAGATTGAATTTAAGCCCGAAAAGGCTAGATTACTTAGATGGCAGGTTGAATGCCAATATGATATTTATAATATTGTTGTTCTAAAATCTCATGAGGATGTTCTTGCAGATTTCTTAACAAGAAATGTAGCCAAATGAGATTGACTCTATCATAACAGCACAAAGATAACTCCACGAAAACTTGGAATTGGTTCGGAGGAATTGGGACGAGTGCGTACTTCATGCTAAATAGGTAGGAAGACTACAAGATGAGGATGTAATGAATGTCACAAACGGATACGAGTATGTATGCAGAATTTGGTTCGCTCTAATATGTAATACAACAGCCATGCTCAGGATTGTCAGCGCACCACTGACAAGAGTCATTTTTCGTACATGACGATATACCTATAATAGAGGATTCAAGTACCCTTAGCACGAGTTCTAAGTTTGTGGATTCTTCAGAATCATCGATCCAAGAGAAAGATGAAGACCAGTGGGTGTCATAACCTGAATCATCATGTCAACCAGCAGCTCTGGGGTTAAAGAGTGAGAGATCAGTCTTAGGCCAATGTCCGATAAATCTAAGGCTGATACTAATGTTTTGGATATTTCTCCTTCTTGGCAGGCCTATGAGTCAAACTAGGAGAAATTACAAACAAGGAAATGAATCAACCCTAATCACACCATGGTTGATATCTCAGGAAAATATCCACGAGTCTGTATGTCTACTGGAGTCAATCCACAAGATATCAAGCAATGGTTGGATTTTATCGCAGTAGCCTCAATCTATACTATTGCACCAGCGTTATCCGAGATCAAGGGTCTACCTAAATGGATCCAGGAGACAATGCATGATTCTCGGGTCAATAACCTAGGACTCAGTCGAGGAGATGTTCTGGAGCTATACTTCATCAGTGTTGCTTCTGAACTAGTGGAAAAAATGAGTCACGAAGTTCCATTAAATTAGACTTTGACGACCAGACATAAGGGTCTTAAACAACATCAAGGCCCCATCATCTGAAGTCTCATTGGTCGCCATATTTTTTGAAGACCAAATTGCAACAAAGCTAGCATGGGGATTATGGGTTTGTCTCACAGAGATGGACACGGTGAAGTTCTCGTTCAAATTCTTTCATAACTCGACGAACGGAACATTCCTGTTAAACACTATGACATGGAAGACGACGAGCTTTGCAGAGAGCTTTTTCGAAAAGAAAATGAGCTTACTCTGGGAGAACAAGATTGTGGCAAGTAAAGAAACTCACCATAAATTTTACAACATGACTCATTTTGGTATTGGACGTTAAGAGTCTGCTCAGACTGTTCGAATCCAAATGAATCAAAGTTCGAAAAGGGCTTCTTGTCGAAACCAAACAAAAAGAAGTTCCGAGCGGACGAGCATGACGAACATCGGATTCCTCAGAAAAGAACACCTCGAGCACCTCCAAAAAAGTAAGGTGGCCGACAAAGAAAAGAGAGTCATGTGATTCAAAGCCAGAAGATACCCACAAAAAAAAACCCGACAAGAGTGGGTAAATAAACAGGAAGATTCCTACTAAAAGAAAAGTTAGCGGGAAATAAGTGTTGACTTCACTCTTTCGCAACAGATAAAGTGTCGGCAGAAGAAAGTGGAGTGTACGAGAAAACCATCATAAAAGCAGATGGCCCAGTGGCATGTGAAGACGAAGGAATCTCACACTCTCCATCATAATTCAAGTGTCGAAAGGAGACAAGGGACCCAAGATCATATGCAGGCAAGTTGTCACGGAGAAAAGAATCCGGGATAATAATTTAAGCAATTATAGAGGGCATCTGTAACAGCCCGCCAACCCTAAGTACGGATTAGCAGGGACTGTGACTTGTAAACGGGGATTAAGGAACTTAATGACAATTGAATACGAAATGACAATAAAACTCGTAAGACTTCAAACCATTATAGATAAACACACAACGTAATACATACAAACTAGACCAACAGATCTTTGACAAAAGGGTTCGACTGATCTGAAGGTGATATGCTTCCATAATCAAAACATAACTGAGTGTTCTAAGCAGCGGAAAACATGTGAATTCATATATGACGATACGAATTCAAAGTTAAACTATATCGTGACAAAACTCCGATCGCTCAACACTTTGCCATCCATCGTCACCAACCTCGCACATTTAAAAACAAACATGCAGGGCTAAGTACAAGAATGCACTTAGTGGACTCATGCCAAAATAATTTCTTTAAATTACACTGCCTCATAGTATAACACGAGGATTTTAGTAGAAATAACTCGTGAATACCAAAACACTTTATCATTTCTCGAAAGATCGCTCGACTGTGCATTTTCTCGTATGTATGATCCGTGTCATTTCACATAATTGCTCATAATCGATCTCACGTCGTGAAGTAGGCCTCCTTCTACTGCACGCCGTGACCGATCGAAGATGTTGCTAACGGCTCACAAATACATAGCCGTGAATTCGCATCGATCCGATCAGATCGACGGTCGAAGATGTTGCTAACGGCTCACGATCACCCACCGTGTACACGTTAACCCCAGCGTGAATTCGCATCGACTAGATCCGATATCGATTTTACGATAAAGTTGGGAGCTACCCAACAACCGATTCACTTTCATAGTCGGCTCGCCCAACCACATGATAGGATATACACAAAAACATAAATACTTTGGGCATGTAATTGAATAACAGCTCATAATCAATTCTCAACTGAAAGCCTTGTAAATAAATACTTTTCGAAGAAAGCATCATAAATAAAATGGTTTTCGAGTAAAGCCCACCTCGTATACGTATGCTTCTACTGTCAATTCCTATGTCTCGGCTCAAATCACATCCCACCTTAACGTAAGAATTATTTTAGTACATTGGTCACGTTTCGATAGAGACGAACATCGTCTATAACGTCCTATACATCAAATAAGGCTAACGTCGAACTTATTTTGACGTTTCCCAAACAAAATGATGTCGATTATGAAATTACTTATCATATAAGAGATGTTCCATCTCTTTAGCACATAATGTACGTTTTAATGTACTTACGTAACGTAAGTTACATTGTTACTAAACGTACTACGTCACATAGATCACGCATTATCGAATTTCGTGCCCGTTGACATTGGTCAACGTTTTTGGTCAACGATTTTGACTTAGTCAATGATTAGTCAAAATTTTGACTTTGGTCAACATTTTAGTCAACATTTTGACTTTTTAATACTATATATGTATATTTTCGAATTTGTGTAGTATTTTAGCTCTAAAAATTCACATAAAAACATACTATGTCTAAAACATCATTTTAGAACATATTATGCAATTATATCTTATAAAATAAATTTATAATATTAATACATATAATATATAGTTTTCGGTCATTATAATTAAATAACTTAGTCTTGTGCAAAAATTCTTATAAATTCACATGTCACACTATTTTATTAGAGGATTAATAATATGTAATTACTTTGGTCCAAGAAAAATTATACACCTTAGTATTATACTATATAGTTTTCGAAAACTTCAATTTAACTAAGTAAACATTTTTCAAAAATTCTAATAAATTCACATAACACATAATCATCCATAAGCATCTCTACTATAACGTAATTTTTATTTATTATGAACTATTCAATAAATTTTTTCTAAGTCATATTTCAAAAATTTTGACTTAGGTCAAAATAATTTTTAATAAATCCAATAAATTCATACAACACTATATTATGAATCTACACTATCAATATGCTATGATAACACTTAAACATGGATTATATCACAACATAATATCATGTTCTAATATTTCGAAAATCATAAACTTATGTACTAAAGTTTTCCAAAAATTCTACATAAAATCATGATTTCATGCTCAAATCAACAATTAAAAATCATAATCATCAACATCTCATGCTCTCATGCTTTCGGTCCTTATACAAAATTTGATAACATGCTTAATTTTGTGATACAATTATAATACATGCTTAATAACATCATATAAACACAATATCTAAACATCTTAGCACAAGTTCCATAATTTTCAAAATCATATAAATTAACTAAGCTTATAACATGAATTTTAACGGATGAAAATCGAAAATTCTAGCATATATACGAAGCTCGTAAGAAATCTAACCTTTTAATCGGTATCGATTTAATCGACGAAGGTTTATTTGTCTAAGATTTGGGATCAAACTTGGATGAACTCTCTCTATTTTCTTTCTATAATTTTCGGTCTCAAGGGGTGCAAAATGAGAAATTGTGGAGCTTAAGTTATATTTATAGACTTGTGCAAGTTGTAGCATAATTATTACACAAAAATATCATTAATACAATTGCATTATTTTTCAACAAAATTGGCCACCTCCATATAGATGAGACAAATATTTAATCCTTATCTTGTACACCTCAACATGTTACTTTATCCCTAAATTTACAACTTGTATCATAGTTATCACATAAAATAATGAAATTATCACATAGTGTGACAATGTGTGTGTGTGTCGCCTACTTTAGTACATTAGGTTTAAATTTTATTTTTTTCCATATCATATACTATATTATTATTATATAATATGATTACATTTGGAAAGTCAACAATTTCAACTACACATGGCACTATTATATAGTTTGCAACATTATTCTTCCAACTTCAATTTTTTTCCAAAAATTTCGCCTACTATAGTCCAAAGGATTAGGTTACTTGTTCAACTTGTTAATTACTACTACTTTACACCTAATATCAAGATAAGATCCAACTCATGCCTTCTCATTAATTATAACATAGAAATTAATCAAATTTTGTCACCTAATGCTCAAATTTTCGTCTTCTATGGCACAAGTGGGCTCCCACATCAGCAACTTGATATAATATCATATATTATCCTTAATAATACCATATTGATATAATAATTATCATATAACCATAATTGGGTAACAATTAAAATTAATTAATACTATAAGCTCACATTTTTGAAAATTAGGGTTCTATGTGCTAAACATTTTATTTTATTGTAACAAATAGCTAACACATAGTTATGAGACACATTATAATCATAGATGATGAATTTAATTATAGAAAAATATTTAAAACACTTTTAGACCTCAAAACCCTAATTTTAAAAATTAGGGTTTTCGAAACCCATTGTATTTGGTACATCTTATTCCTAAATTTTCTAGCATTATTTTGATGATAAATAATGCTCTTATATCATAAAATAATCATAGGAATTTGAATTTTATAATTCCATGATCATTTGGCTAAGTTATCGAATTATCTCTAAACGTAGATGTTTAGAACGTCTCAAAATTCACATAGTTGAATCATCTCTAAAATGTCCAAAATAAAGTTGTAACAACTTTATTTATTCCCATAATAATAAGAAAATTCGAATTCTAAGCTTAATTGCTTAAAATACTGTAAAACTTTACTGTCGAATTTAGCCGACGTTAGAACAATACGTTCGAAGGAATATCAGAAACTATATTCCTTAATTCACTAAGCGTCAGTGAATGTCACACAGAAATTATCAAATTATGCGTAGTCAAAATCAAGCGTTGACTATTTAAGATTTTAATTATCGAGACTAAACTCTAAATTACGATTTTAATTATCGTAATTAAGCATTAAAACTACGGGATATTACAGCATCAGACCTCTATATAAGGAAGGGAAGATGGAAGCTCAGATCATCGAACATCATCTAAGCTTTCTTCAAACAAGAAAAATAAAAACTCTCTGTAATATGTTTTTAGTCTTGAGTTCGTTCAAGTCTTTTCCTTTTTCCTTTTAAGTTTTAGTTTTTTATGTGCAGAGTGTACCGGCTATTATAGGTAGCTAAATAAGTTAGTCTCCTCCCAAAAGGAGATATACTTATGTATTAAGTATTTTATATTCCTCAATAAAAGTTCAGGCTTTCGTCCGACTATTTTAGTATCTTATAGAAATTATATTCCATAGAAATCGAATAAATATCAAACGCCCCGGATAGAAATAAACGAGGGTTGTGCTAAATGTTGTTAAAGGTATTCCAACGGAGACGAGTCCAACGGTTGCAATCGTGTGGTTGATAGAAGCTCGAAGGTAGCTCAAAGCCCGTAAAAATCCGACGACCCAAAGGAGAATAACCCGACAACATTTTAGTCAAAAAGATATGAAGTCGAATACTCGATTGATAATTTTTATTTGTTATATGGTAGTATGTTGAGCCTGATAATTATGCATGTTAATCTCCATTAATGAATGTGGTTTGGTTGTAGTAAAATAATATATGAAGACTTTTGAATTGAATGTTAGTTTGGTCTAAAAAGATGAAATGAAGAAATTTGATAGTGTTTTATGAAGTGTACTAGATTTGATATGTATATATTGAAAGAGGTATAAAGATTTTTGACCAATAGATTAACCCTTTAAAAACTAATCAAACCTGGCAATCTGGGCCATCTAAAACCTAAATAACAATTACAACAGGCCTACCAAAAATAAACAGATGGAGCCCAGT